>CM062295.1:658242784-658381048 GCA_031216915.1 Pictodentalium vernedei
AAAAAATATTCTTGAATAACTAATGTTTTTCATTGTTTGTCTCAAAAACATGGGTTATGACCACTCTTTGGAACGAGCGCGACGAGCTCGACGAGCTCGTTCCAAAGAGTGGTCATAACCTACGTTTTTGAGACAAAAAATGAAAAAAAATAATGAAATTAATTGGCGATTTTTGTGAATAGAGCTAGCCGGTTTTGGCCGTTGCGTTAGGTAAAGGGTTAATAACATTGATATCAGCAGCTTCCAATGAAAGGGGTTGGACATGTATACCCACTGAAAATATGTGCAGTTATAAAGGGAAATCACCTTATTTATTTAGTTCAGCGATACCATATGGACATACAATAATTTCATAACAGTCAAGTTTCAACACTCACACATGTATATTATTGGGGAACAACGTAGACAGATTGGTGGACCCCAAGATTAAATATAAGTAAATTTTTCGGTTTTCCAGAGGCAAATTTATCTAATTGCAAGGTTGTTGTAACAATTTTATTGGTATGGATAGATGCAACAATGATGGCAGAAGAAAGTTATTGTTTATTTTTTGATCTTAGATTTAATCCTCAAGCACAATGAGGGTGAGAATAAGAGTACCATTTGAAAATGTCAAAATTAAACAACTTTGGTTGCTTTTTTTCTATCATTTTGGAATTGGTTAAATTCAAACACATTGCATGTACGTATTCACAATTGACTACCGAGCATATTTGCTGTTGTAAGTTGAGTTGTATAGTTTAACCTTATGCCCATTCTGGTTGCATAAAAGTAGGGCCCGTCCAAAAAAAAAAAAACTCCCATATTTTCAAAATTTTGTAAGTTTAAGTGACAATTTACTCCATTTCTAATTGACAGAGCGCTGAACGTTTTCTATGGCTGCATGCAGCAGTCATAGTATGACAAATTTTGTTTTATATGTTTTTATTAAAAGTTTAAACCTTGTCAGATTTGAGACGTCCCATAAGGGTACTGTCGGAATAATTGTTATTTTCGGCAACTTTTACATGCGAGTTCTCAGCACTGGAGCCATATTTCCTCAAAACGTTTTCATTGAGAAGATAGGGCATTCAGCCAAGAACAGTTTTGCTGTTATATGTTTTATTCCAAAATTTAACCCTCACCCAGTTGCCAGCCTTGAATTGAAGAACCCTCAACTTGTACATGTTCATTCAAATTTCTAAATTCAAAATTCCTCCATGTATCAGGCACCCAGTCTGTGACTGGTGTCCACCCATTTAGTGCATAATATAATACACCAAAATCACCACAGAAATATTTCAAAATTAACCCCTAATGGCCAAAACTGATATGAATTTCAAAATTGACTAACTTCATGGACAAATTTGTCTAACTGCAAGGTTATTGTAACATTTATTTTGGTGAGGATAGATGCAAAAATGATTACAGAAGAATATTACTGTTTACTTTTAACCACAGATTTAACCCTCAAGCACAGTGATGAGGAGAATGAGAGTACCATTTGAAAATGTCCAAAAGTAGCCAACTTTGGTTGCTTGTTTCTATCATTTTTGAAAGGGTTAATTTCAAACACTGTTTTGCTATATGAAGAGATGCTTGATGAACAAATCCGCCGTGGTAAGTTATGCTTTAGGGTTTAATGAAACATATGCTTTGACCACATAAAGAATAGTACTGTCAGAACAAAATTAATTTTTAGTGAATTTTACAAATGTCTGTACTCATTTATCCAGAAACAAGAAATAAATAGCTTATTGTGCTTTCCATAACTGTATACTCATTTCTCCTGTCAATAAATCCAAACCCATACAACTTTATTTCCGCTGAAATGATTGTTAAAGTAACTTACTGTTGGCTAAAAAATGTTTTGCACAAATAAAGGAACATGTTTATGTTTTAATCTCACATTTTACACTCCAGGCTGCTGATGGCTGTAAAAAGAATATCATTTGAAAATATCAAAATTGGCCAACTTTGGGCGTTTGTTTTCTACCATTTTGGAAAAGGTTAATTTCAAACACATTGCTTTGCTATATACAGTCTGCCTTTTCACATTAAAAAGCTGGGAAAGCTCGTAATTTGTCCAGAAAATTACAATTCTCTTGTTATGGTGTATATTTTCTTATCAGTTATGCTTTTCGACAATGCAGTTTGCTGAAACATATCGTTCGCGTGAAGCGACGATGCAATTATTTTGACGAAATATACAACTGAGTACAAGCGTTCGCTCCGATCAAACATTGAAACAGAAAACTTTCATAAATTTGAAAAATAAGAGCAAAAAAATGCATTTTCTCGTCTCAAAATGGCAAAAACAATTTCAACAAAATTATATGGCGTGATCCCTCATTGGAATGAGCTCCTTCCAGTAAGGAGTAACATCATATGGATTTGTTGGAATATTTTAATAAAAAGGTTTTCAACTGCTCAATGAGCCTGATAAAGTAAATTATGAGGGAACATGCAGCTGTCTCGTTATACAAAGGGTTAACAGGTATGTTCGTTTCATGAAATCTATAAAAATGTCAAGCAATAAAAAAAATGGAAGAATAACAAATTTGTCAGAAAAAAGGTGTCTTAAAAGTGAAGGAAATTATGCGATGCTGTGCTTAATATTCAGGCTATGTTGAAAACGGGAAACCAATCATTAGGCACAAATACATAATTTATTTCATAACCTCCCAAATAAATAATCGTTTTTTGTTGTTTAATTTTACTTTATTACAATTAATTGGATAGTGCATATTTGTGAACTCCAATAAGGTGTAAGAAAATAATGTCTCAATATATGAATAATTGCCTAATACTGCTAATTAAAATTGTGTAACAAACTTCACAGAAAGGTGTAATTGTCTTTAAACTGATACTTATTTATTATAGACATGTATTAATTAGGGACATATAGATCTAGCTCTTTCTTTTCCAACTCCAACTTTAATAACTACATACAGATCTAGCTCTTTCTTTTCCAACTCCAACATTAACAACTGCTCTTCTCACTTTCACCAATAAACGTTTTAGTAGCAGTAAATGAATTATAGAAAATAATAAGGTAATACCTGAAAATTACTTGACCTTGTTTGAAAATAATATTCATCCCAATTAAACATAAATATAAGATGTGTTATGTGTATTGTATGAATATGTCATGCATAGAATTATACTTTATGTTTGCAATTTAGAAGTGAAAATGGCGTGCTTCCCTTCCCCTTGAATTTAAATTGTGATATGTCATAGAATGAAAAAAATCTATAATGCTGTCCTCCCTCAGCCCAATTTCAAGAAGGTAAAATGAGAAACATTACTTATTCCCTCAAATGATGGAGTGATAGGTAACAGACAAATTTTGTTCATTGAAAATGTTTTTCCTCCATTTTACTGAAAAGTATTCAAAGGAACCTCTACAGAAAAATCAAATTATTTGTTCTTCTCTCTTAAAAAAAAAAACATTAACTTAATAAGACATTCTATTTTTGCAATCATAAATCCCTCCCTACCCCCTTCTCCTCCCCCTCCACCACACACCCACACAAACAAATACAAAGGAAAACATCCTAAAAAAATGATTATACTTTTTCATAGTGTTTCAGGAATCATTATTCATGTACATGTTTCAAAACTTTGCACTTCACCGAAAGACATAAACCTGACAATGTAAATTGGTGTTTTGTGATACTAATGACTTATAATTAAGTTCCTAAGAATGTCAAGTCTATACGGAAATCTTGTTTCTTCGAAGTTCGAGTATCGAACAATGGTGACGGAAAGAGGCAGTCAAAATGTTCATAATATTAACGTGAAAACCAACAGCTGTCCATGTATGGTATGTGTATGTCCGAGACTGATGCGTGAAATGGTGGAGCGGGGTTTAAAATTTAAAGAAAGGAACACCGTACCTTCTTGCATCAAGATTTGAGGTACCCTCACTAGGGCTAATGCTAGCTGAAGTGTTACAATTTACGAATGTTCTTCGATGAAGACTGTTTTGTCACTTCTTGAACATGGACTTCATTTTAGTGAACAATACCCTAGTTCCATTCGAAATCACCATTTCCAGAATATATGGTTAATTTCCTTTACAAAACAACTTGCTAGAACATACCCAAAGCAAAATTATTATAGACCTTGGTTCATTGCTTCGAGATGCAATCAAGATTCAAGTCTCTTTTTAGGTTTTTGTAAATTGTAAATGCATGGCCTTCAAACTGTTATCCGAGTAATTGTCACAAACAAATATATATTTACAAGATATATTTTATTACCCAAGCTACCTTGGTATCAATATGTGTCAGTAGAGTACATTTTAAGCGTTACACGCGGGTTGTTATCAATGAACTATTTTCTGCCACACGTTACGATGTTTTGTTCCCTTTTAAGAATAGACCTTGACCGAATCGTGGTTACCTGAACCGGTTGTTTACGAATGACCTCACTAATTATCCATTCCCGGAATAAAATAATTTTGTTTTTATTAACCCTTTACCTAACATGAAAAGCAGACGACACTTGAAAAAAAAATTCTTGAATAACTATTTTTTTCATTTTTTGTCTCAAAAACATAGGTTATGACCCCTCATTGGAACGAGCTCGACGAGCTCGTTCCAATGAGGGGGTCATAACCTATGTTTTTGAGACAAAAAATGAAAAAAATAATTAAAATTAATTGGCGATTTTTGAGAATAGCGCTGGCCGGTTTTGGCCGTTACGTTGGGTAAAGGGTTAAGGGAATAAACATAAGAATTGAATCAGGATAGTTCAAAATCCACGAGGCGATGAAACAAATTGATCACGCGCAAATTCACCAAGAACCGTTTCGCGGTTCATGGAAATTGCACGTGATCAATTTGTTTCATCACCTCGTGGATTTCAAACAATTATGATTCAATTCTTAAACGAGATTGACGATACGTTTCAAAATTTTCTCGCAGTCACATTCAGTTTTTTGAGATTCACATTCATCTTTTTGGTTTTTGGTGTTTTGCAGGGTTGATTGCTTATGTAATGGATCGTGCATGGAATGTAACGTTAGGCAAACTAGATGCATCGTTCATTGCATCATTACATGTTTTTTAAGGAAATGACTTTTGATTGCGAATACCACTGGAATAGTCCGTTAGACGCGATGAGTTCGTTTCTCGTGACGTCATGTGACTTTTATCGCAACAGAAACGGTGATTCAAATTCCGTTTTATGGTCGATTTTTTTATTACGGGCTTATATTGCTGTTTGTGAGTGCGTTTTGTTTTGGTAAATGGGATATAAATATATATACCTGTCGGTTGCTAATTCATAACTGAGACATTCGTCTCTGGCAACCATAAATCCGTGCACTGTCGCTGCCGATGCACCACTCGTCAGATATCCACAACTGTTCGTCCCATATCCAACTAAAGAGCACAACCACTTCACGACACTCCACTCAACTTCAGAGGCACCTTCAAAATTGTAAGATAAGCATTCAACTTCTTCAATATTTTATAAAATATTAACCCTTTACTTAACGAATTGGCAGTGTAATGAACAAATTGGGCAAGTCAAAAATATTTTTTAAAACAAAGTTAACAAAATCTTATCCTCTGACCACTTACTGGAACGAACTCATTAAGATCGTTCCAATGAAAGGTCACATGATATGGTTTTCTTGAAAATTTTGAAAAAAAAATAAAAATAAAAATTAAAATAACTATTCTTGGTATCGTGTGCAAATGGTAGCGAGTTAATATGCTAACAAAATACAATATCAATATTAATGGTTAACGGGCATGAGGGCACGAAGAGAGAGAGAGAGCGCTTTGGACTATTGGTTAGCACATAGACTTTGTCGGGAGGTAATCAATTCGTATCTTACCGGTGTCAGTTGCGATGCGTTCTTGAAATCTTTAACATCATTGTCACTCGACCGGCGGTACTATTTGATAATGGATATCATTGACTCAGCAAAACAGGATACGTACGTCGTCTGAGAAAGCGTTATGGAGGATTGTGATCGAAATCGATGACTGGGAGCCAAAGTAAAGAGGCCTCTAGGTGGCTTGCATGATAAAGTGATTAGGGGTGCGACGTTATGCTTCCCCAATGTTACGATACTTATCACAATTCAATGTACAGAATACAATATGTATCATGATACACATGATCTTTCATGGCATGTAACTACAGATGTCTGCTACTTTGAGGACTGTTTGTATTCATTTCCAGTAGCTTACTTGCATTACAAATTTTCATGCACTCTTTAAACAATAGGTAACTTCTCAATGTGATAACCATAACATTAAGTAGTTCAAGGTATTGGTTTTATGACCAATTTTTCAGTGCTTTTTCCCTCTCTGAACATATGTTATACACATTTAATCCCTTATATCTTGTTTGACAGAGCTCAGTCAGCTCTGTCAAACAAGATATAATGGATTAAGCAAATAAATATTTAGTAAAATAGAGGGAATTCACCAAATTTTGGTTTACTGAATAAACCCTTTAATGGCATATTGATCACAGTCAATGTTGGAATGCAAAAACAGGGTTTCACTGTACCAGTTTTAAAAATTCAAGAAGTTGTTTTTCCTGATATTAGTTATCGTATCACGATGCACAGTGACCAACGATACGTATTGAATCGTGAGTAATGTATCCCGATTTAAGTGTATCGCGATTGATCGTTGCAGCCCTAAAATGGATGCCGTGTTTTGAGGAGTACCTTGACACCTTGTGGGGAAGCACTACTGTTCAAACTGAGGTCGAAGTCTCTGGGGCGTAGAGGAAGAAAATGACAAGAAAATGGAAAGGGATACCACATGTATAATTTGAGAGTAATGAAGACCCTGGAGCACTTAGCCTGTCCACAATATCAGTCTGGTAGAACAGCATGCACCAGTAAGGGGTTAAAGGAGGAAATGGGATGGTTGAACGGGAGAAACGTGGTTAGTGGGTGATACACAGGAGAGGGTTATTATGCCGATAATTGAAATTAGGAAGACAGAAGTGCAGGATAGCATTAAACATTTCATTTGTATGTGCTGGGAGAGGAGAGGAAATGGGGTGTGGGAAGCAACATTGTGCAGCCTAGGGGTAACCAAGGCCTTCTCATATGAGAACTGCGGCTAACCAAAGGATGGCCAAAGAGGTATTATTGTTATTATTGAGAATGAATGAAATACAAACATACTATTCACTGACCGCTCGATTGGAAATTGGATCCACAAAATTTCCTGAGATTAAGATGCCATGTTTTCTGAAGACATGCTTAACCCTTTACCCAACGTAACGGCCCAAACCGGCCAGCGCTATTCACAAAAATCGCCAATTAATTTTCATTATTTTTTTCATTTTTGTCTCAAAAACATAGGTTATGACCCCTCTTTGGAACGAGCTCGTCGAGCTCGTTCCAAAGAGTGTCATAACCTATATTTTGGAGACAAAAAATGAAAAAATAGTTATTCAAGAATTTTGTTTGCATGTGTCGTCTGCTTTTCATGTTATGTAAAGGGTTAATGTGTTTTTAAAATAAAATTTCGTTTCGATTCCAGATTGCTTGATAGAGGAGTATCATGAGAAGCATGTTGGAGAAAAAGCTAGCACCAGACTGAATGACGGGAAGCAGGATTATGTCCAGCACATTAGGTTAGCAACAAGTAGAAGATAATCAGGAATACACGGGAAATGTTCAGATAAACCCAAAATGACGGATTTTACCCAAAACGTCCAACCAAATAAACAGATAGGATACAGGAGAAACAAATTAACGAACTTGATCCAGCAGGTTGTGCCAAATAAATAGAGAGGATGCAGAATTCGATATGGATTCGGTCCCGAAAAATATTTATGTGAAGGTAAGTGGTAAGGAAGTCTTCAGCTATAATCCCCTTCTGCTAAACGTTCCACCGAAGGGACAAGAAGCATCGATTTTGAAAAAGAACTAAGTTGACCATTTAACAAAACCACAATTTCCGTTACGCAAATATGCACTAATACTTTCTATATCAGTGTCCGATTCGATCGAATAAATTAACCTAAAGACGATAATTTAAAAGTTGCCAGCCTTTTCCAATCCGAAATGGTTAGCCGATCACTCGCGGAAAATTCTGTGCAATGTCATTGTCCGTATTCATCAAAATTAGCTTTTTCAGAAGGGCAGGTAAATTCATGCACAGCTGTTGTTCCAGGGGGTAATTTACTCGAAAAGTAGCAAAGTTAAAATTAAAAACCGCGTGTCATAAATGATGTCACAGAGATTTGTTTCCTTTCGGAAACTACGATTATATCTTCGCAGTATCGTGTTTTCTGAAATTTCGTCTGCATCAAAGCATTTTAATTTTAGATTTAAGTAACTTCGAGTTACATCTGATGTCTTACTGGGTTTGCACACATAGACAGAACGGCATTCGCGTTCGAACTGTCATTTTTTAGCGCACTCGATTGATTTTAGTGGACGGATAATAAGGAACTCAAAGTCTTTGGATTCTCGTTCAATATTATCCCTCGCCTAAAATCAATCGAGCTTGGCGGGGTGATACTATTTAGACGGAAGGATAATATTGAACTCTTAGCCTTCGGCTTCAGGTTCAATATTATCCCTCCGCCAAAATCGATCGAGTGCGGTAACAAATGACAGTTCGAACGCCTATGCTGTTCTGTATTAGTAGGGCGCATGCGCTGATCTGCCCCATTCTGCTGAAAGAGCAATTCAGAGCAATCGATGATGTCATTTCAACAGTTTTCAACAAAACATTTAATTTTAATAAAAATTGATTTAAATTTAATTTTTTTTTAATTTTTAATTGTTTTTCATTTGTTTTTTAATTTTTTCTTTGTTTTTTTAATAAATGTTTTAATTGGTTTTAAATTAGTTTTAATTTGATTTTTAGAAAACCCCACCTCACGGTCATCTGAGGACAGGTTTCGGGTCAGGGTAATTAGCCACCTAGTCGATAGTGGTCCGACGTTTGTTTACATAAGCAACCAACTAATTGACAAGTGCTTATATAATGGCTGGTCTATGTTTAAGTATCTGTCATCACCCGCACTCAAACACGCGTTTGCTCGGTTACAAAATATAGCGGTCTACTACCGTCACCAAGATCATCATGTGACCCTATCCAAGAGTCCCCTTCTGCTTATCCAATGCACCACCCCACCCAAACGAAGGCAGCCGTGTCTCCCAATACCTCGGATGACTATGTCAAGGCCGTGTCACACAGGCCCCAATGTCCATATCAAAGACCCCGCCGTTCTGTTGACGCGGCCCTAAACGGAGACATCCACGCTTTATAACACCTCTGGTGACATAACCGTTCGCGTAGATGATTGTGTCCCCATCCAAGGGTCCCCCATATCTCCGCTCTCTACGAATACACCAATGTATCGTAAAAACTGTATTGACCATCTCGCGAACCTGTCTACATACACCCCCCCCCCCCACACACACACAGTTCTGTCAACTGAAATTCCCAAAGTCATCTGAATAAAAAGCGAAATAATGTAAAGGATGGGTACTGTTTTGTTTGTCTTTTCATGACAAAAGACTTGTAACTTTAGAGAGTCTAACTTCCGGTGAGTAACCTCCACCTTGTTATTTTCTGTTACCGCCTCTATGGCCAAATTGTTCACTCTTTAACACTTTTCGGACATAAATACCTTATAATATTGTGTTTTCTGTTAACTTTCACTGTCTGAATCGATATACTTCGGATCGAAAGGTGCATTATATTCATATGTTTAGTGGACTTTTGGAGGATGTCGTGACCAATGCAAGGTTTTTGGAGTTGAAAAATATTTGGAATTTTCAATCAATTGCGTTTTCTGTGTCTGGTCAACTCATCAATATTCAAAAAAAGTTCATCTCTACTACAAATACTGTATGACACAGTAACATATCCTATATAAACATACTGGACATTCATATTTATGACAACTTCACTTTAGGTAAGTGTAGTTTAGTTTAAACATATTTTATTCGCATTTAATTTGCAAAAGGGATTGAGAACAAGTGCTCACCACTTAGCAACTATCCTCTCCCAGTACATAAACATAACATTCTAATAGCAGTAGATTATAGTACTATAAACATAAAATACAATTCCAAAATAAAGGAGAAAAAAAAACAAGAAAAGAAGAAAAATGAACAAAATGTAGAAAAATGTAGAATTTGAATTATAAATTACCACAATCCAGTCTTCTCCTACCTTATGTTGTGAGGCAGATGGAATGTCTTTGCCTCGTGATCAACATTACGTTAAACGCACAGTGACGCAATAATAATAATAACAGTAATAAAAATAATAATAATGCCATTTTTCGAGTGAGCTGTCTGCAACTAACTCTATACCTCTGAGTCCTGCAACTAGCGTTGAACTCTTTCACAACTGTATTTCATAAGTGTAATGGTACGGATAAAAAAAACTTATTTTGGAAACGTGATAACTTATTTGCTATATTCTGTATACTAAACCTCTTCGAATCTGATATAAAACGATGCACTGCCAGAAAAATAATCTTATTATTTTCATTTGATAAACTTGCCTCTCCGTATAAAATTTGTTCAACTCTCTGAACTTTAAATCTTGTCTTAGGTAAGTGTAGTTACATGTGAAGCCGCTATGTGTCTCTCAATATAGGGTTCAGACGGAAACCAGGATGACATTTGTGTTTCTGACATTCAGCCAACTGAGACATGCCTGTTCACTACTGCAGTTCTTGTGTGAAAACGTTTACCCGATCAAACAACCCCGTGAGACATCGTAGGGGGTACTGCTCCCAAATAATAATGGGAGGTGGAGGCCATGAGTCGGAAGAAAGGAACATCTCGGATTCTGAGGAGAGTGCAAATTCAGAGTCAGAAGGTACCGATACAACTACTGAGATCGAATATTCAGAAGACGAGGCCGACTAAGCAACCATGTAGACGATTTTATATGAAGTGCCTATGAGGATAATGTGAAAGAATTTCAGGTGTTGAGAGCGTCGTATATAGATAGTGACTTGCCCAAGGACGAGGACAGCGAAGTGGCCAGGGAATCAATTGAAAAAGTGTGAGAGATTCCTTCTGTAAGAGCTTTCTCAGGGTGACGAATCGTGTACGGATGTTCAGACGACATCCGGTCCGCAGAATAATCAAAGAAATTGAGAAACGAAAATACATTTTTGATCCTTTAAAACGAAAATATTGTTTTTTAGATGTGCCAATAGAAATGGATGACGACTAGAGAAAGCCCCAGAAGATATTTATGTTGTGGTATTGTGAAAAAAACTGTAATATGTTTGTAGCCGAAATATAATGTCAAAAAGCCATGTAATATTTTTTTGTGGCTGATAAAATTCATATCGTTGAAAATATTTCGTTTGTTGTTTATGGCCCAATATCCTTAGTCAACAGAAGGGGCGTTCCCTTCTCATCAACCATTGAGCGACGTTTCTCTGTGGGACAGCAAAATCGACCGCGTCGTCCCTCGAAGGATGACACGCATGTCCGAGCATAGAGGAAGTGATGTCAGAAATATAAATTTATTTATTGGGGTTTAACCACACTTTCGACAACCAGGGTTATTGTCATCCCGAATAGTTTTATGGGCGGGGAACTTTCCAACTCGGCAGAGCTAATAGTGGCTTAGCAAGATGGTGCTCCCATTTGTGCAAGTTTCTTGCTCGAGTACACAAGGTCGACACGCCCATAGGTTAGCGAGACTCGGAATCATAAACTCTCGGTCAGAAGTGCAACCCACGCTAATTTATGAGCCGGCAGGCCCCTTCGGTAACATTAATAATTGTTTGGCTTGAGTTGTAGTCATGATATAGCTGTGGCTGTTGAAAGTGTTACCACCAGAGATATAAAGGGGCAGGGTTAAGGTGGGTCAAAGTCTGGATGAGGGTTGGGTCGACCACGAGTGAAGTTGGGTGTGTGGGTCTTTGTCGCCGATAGAGGACCGTGTTGACGCCTGCAGGAAATCGATGAAAAGGTCTTGAAACATACGCCACAAGATAAACTTTCCATTGCAGACTGCTTGTCACTTATTCGAGAAGATTTGACAAATGATTCTTACGCTCGACTTCTCCGCGATAATATATGTGACCAAACATATGTTCCAGTATGCGTGATGACATATACATAAAAATAGACCAGCCATTAAGTAAACACTTGTCAATCAAGTGGGTGCTTATGTAAACAAAAGTCTGAACACTCTCGATAAGGTGGCTAATTACCCTAAACCGAAACCTGACCTTAGATGAACTTGAGTTGGGATTTCCCCAGAAAATCTAATTAAAACTAAATTAAAACCAATTAGAACATGAATTAAAAAACAAATAAACAAATAGAAAACGTTGAAAAAACATTAAAAAAGTAAAACAATTAAAACAATTAAAATGTCGACATCGTCATTAAAATTCAAATCCTGTCGATCCTGCTGCGGGAGAATGGGGCAGATCATCGCATCCCCACCACTCCCGTATTCCTTCTGAGTTGTTTTTTATCATATTGTGGTCTGTTTGCCTTCTTGCTGGACACTGTTTTGAGTAAACGCATTTAATTGGCGTCATGATGTGAACACGATGCGTACGGATGAATCGGATATGTTCTTATATGACACGGAGGCCGGATTCCATGCATGATGCGTACAACACATTTCTCAATGACTGTATTTGCACCTACGTTTAATATACACAACAATGGTATAATTTGGTTAATAGATTTTCACTTCGAACATTTTTATTTAAATTTAACCAGGTGAAAACCTGTGGAAAGAAAAAACAAATTCACTGTTAATTGAAAATTTGAAATAGTTAGTTGCTTTGTGGTCACCCTCGCCAAATGAGAACAGTTATCTTTTTTAGCAATGTTTATTTCTCAACTGCAGTTACAGTTGAGGGAAGTTGGAGAACCAAATTTACAGTAGGGTAGTATTGCACAAGATAGTGTACACATTTTTTTCAGTGATAAATACACAAGAAGTTGGTTGTTACTTTTGGTCAATGGGCCGCAAGTTTGTCAATGCTATTAAATCTTGTTTTTTTCCAGAAAGTCGGAAATTTGTGTTGGCAGAAAGTCTGCCCATGGTAATCTTGTAGTGAGCCACTCCGTGTAGTAATTCAGAGAATCTTCGTCTTTATATGTTATTACAAAAAAACCCTGAACAGTCTGTGGAAGAAGAATTTTGAGGCGTCAATGTTTTAACAATGCATATCTTCGCGACTATAATTACAGTTTGAGCTGGGCGGATCAACAGGTTGATTTACACAATATTCTTTAAACATCTGTTTTCATTTTCTCATTTCTGTTTTTTCTACTCATTTTTATTCATCATATTGTTTCCAGGTTGTCATCGACATGTTCTATAATTCATAGAAAGTATTGACCTTTTTTATAATAAATAGAGTTGGGCGGTTTTCCTGTTCGATTCCGGTTATTGCGACAAACCGAAAAAGCGAATCGCAAGACCCAGCAGATTCTTCCGGGCGGATGTTGCTGAGAATAAACTATCCTTAACATCAACATAATTTATCGAAGGTTGTAAATTTTCCGATGCCCACAATCACTGATAGGCTTTTAAACAATATAATTTGAGGCCTGTAAAAATATGATATGATGATTATCTGTAGATAGCATATTTTAGTTATTGATATTGATAAAAAGTAATTATTATTATAAAAGTTATTGATAAAACGCAAGTGCTGAGATTGGATAGTGGATACATTGTTACAAGTTGTTGTGCTACAAAACACCATGATATTTGCTGAAGTGAAAGTTTCCGGTCATCAAACGCCATCGGTCGGGGGGGTGGGGGGGGGGGGGGGGCAGTTATTGCGTTGAATTGCGACGTTTTCGCTGACGCTCCAGCAATCCAGTTTTATAGAGATTAGTGATCCTGTCGTATACTGCGTTGGACTGTTCAACGTCCGATTGGCTGCCAAAGTGAAATAGGCTACGTTGTATCCACGGAATGACAACACTTTCGGAAACAGAACCTGTCTAGTGTGAATGGCAACAGTGGTAGGCTACGCCGTCATTGTTTACTATGGCTTGGCTGGTTGGTGTATTGGCGTTAGGCCAACCTGGGTAGATCGCCAGATACAGGACAACTATTCCTTAAACTTGTATTTCATTGCTGATGTTTATTTGTTATTCCAGTCTTGAAAATGGGCGGCTTCAGAACTGAATAGGATACGTTCCACATACAGAAGAATTACAGAGTTTGCTGAGAATGCACCAACGCTTTGAAGATTCGCACTTGTTAATTTTAATTACTCAAACAATAATGAGACGCATGGGTATAATTTCAGGTAACTGTACCCGGGATGAACCCAGATTTTTATTAGAGAAACTCAGTTCAAATTCCTTTCCAACATAATTATGTTATTTTGTTGGGGGTGCGGTGGCGTTGTGGTAATCGGTTCTCGTCAGATCACCGATGTTAAACAACGTCGAGCCCGGTTTATCCTCGGATGGGTGACCGTCTGAGCGATCGACACGGACTCCCGCGTCGTGTCCGTTGGCAAGGAACTTAACCCCGATTGTTCACATGGGCGCACCATGACGCCGTGTTCTAAGACGTGCGCATGTCTTCAACCAATCTATTCCTACCTGTGCTGCTGTGTGGAGTTACGATGTTGGGGAGCTGGCAGCTGCTCGTCGTAGTTGCTCGGTGGTTCTCTCCGGCTACTTCGGCTTCCTCCACCCATCAAACTGCCACGGTCATGGATTAGCCATTGTGCATAAGTATGTGACCTTAAACACCAATAAATAAATAATGTCATTTTGTTGGGCAAAGGACTTGTGATGGTTGGAATGTATCTGAGTTGACTTGAGAAATTAAAAGGAAGATCGTTGTGTCACCAGAGGGTGGCTCTTCTCTTGGTTTTCCCGAGGAACACTTTCCCCAGTCCATTAAAAACCATTCGCAGTTTGTTTCCGGCACGCATGGATAGAAAATTGGAAGACTGGATCTTGACGGTATTTAAATATGACTTACCAGATGCTGCAGCGTATCTCGTATTGTTGATTGCCGAGTACGTAGCTAACGTTTCTGCCAACGCAGAGACAAAACTTGTTGAATTGCCAACATTTCCAAAGTGAAAGCCGGAGAGATAATTCTTACCTGAAAATGTACATGCCCATAAAAACAACTTCATTAACGACAGAATACCTAAATGCCAATTTACAAGGTATGCTTCAACAAACATGGAAGACTTACTGTGCCGATCGTGTTATTCCTTCGGATAACTTGAATTTATTCATCGGAAGATCATGCTTGACTCCGTTTGCGACGAATTAGTTCTCTGTATAGGAACGCTTGCACCGAGTCTAGCTCGACTCCACGAGAGTAGTAAACACTTTCGGGATGTTGCGCTGGAGTCTGAGTAAGGCGCTCACAGCCATAAATTTAAATTATGCGGAAATATTGGTATCGTGAAGATAAATATAAATAGATGGTTAATATAGGCAACATTCGTGGAAAAACACATATATTCAGAGTTCATAAACTTTGCTTCTAGTATGAAGGCAACATCATTGTTTTATATGTTATGTTTCATAGAAATAACACGATCGGCACAGTGAGCCTTTGAACTCTTTCTGTACGGCCCCATACTTACCCAATCTTTTCTTCTTCCTAAGCTAGAGAGTTTTTTGTACAATAACCTTGCCCCGAGTGCGGCTCGACTCCGCGAGAGTAACAAACACTCTCGGGGATTCGGTCTGGAGTTGGAGTAAGGAGTTCACGCCCAAACATTATGCAGAAATATGAGTATTATCAACAAACAAATATATAGAGAGTTAGCGTGGAAGCATTTGTGGGAAACAAATATGCCAGGTATTTTCAGAGCCCATAATCTTTATAACATAATTTCTAGGATAAAGGAAACATCATTATTTTATATGTTATGTTAATGTCTTTATAATTTCTTTGGACAAAGGATCAACTCGCCACTGTTCCAATGTCTAAAATAATTCTTGTATATGCAGTTTCTAGAAAAAAACGTCTACAAAATCTATCTACACCACCCCCAGTGGTTTACGTCATATTTTGTAAATATTTGTATAACGTATTTTATAAACATAAACATGCCTGAAAATCCGCAGAAAGAGCGGTGAAAGTGCTAGCAGGAATACGTTCAATAATTTCGTTGTATTTATTTGAACTTTGATGATTTTTTCTTTTAACTACCAGCACAATAATAACACTTCGGCCGGCCGCTGATTTGTCGCGGTAAGGATTTGTTTATAAACTTCTGATATATACATTAGGGGTACATGGTGAAAAAGCTCACTTCGGGGGACTTTCCTTTCTATGCACCCCACAGACAAGCCTGTCACCATTATTTAAGAATTGAATGCAATTTTTATAATCTTTATTGGAGTATGAACGTGTGGGAATGAATACAAATTATGTGCGAATCCCGAAGGGATTCATGCAATTTGTACCCATTCCCACACTTTCATACTCCAATAAAGATTATAAAAATTGCATTCAATTCTTATAATTACATTCCGCAACGGTTTGAACTACTTTTTACCAAACATCAAAGCAGAAGGACGAAATAAAACAAGTACGAATGAACGAGGCGAAAAACCACCCTCACACAAAAGACAAAGCTGCGCTCCACCCTAAAAGCAGCGGTGTTGATCACTGCGAGAGGCGCTGAAAGTTAAAAACCCACCCAAACACCGCTCAAATTACATTCTGTCAACTGCGCCCTACCGTAAATGCGGGTCAAAGTTCGACCAAATGTATTCATTGGAAAATGAATTACAATTGGTCATGGCGTTTTCATCCAGCTGACCAAAGAGAACTGAGTATTTGGACCTAAAATGTATAACTACATTAACAATGTAATTATTAACCCTTTAAACACAGTTATGTTATCATTGGGAGGAAGTGCATCGTATGATGGCAAAGGCCAGATATATTACCTGTCGCCCTAATGCCGCCCCCCCCCCCCCTGCCCCCTCCATAATGTTTTCTTACCTCAAAACATACATTACGGAGACTTTTCTATATTGATATCCTATAAGACTCCTTATTGTAATATTAGGGAGGTCTGTTACAACCAGTAGTGTATAAATTTACCAGTAATGTCGAAATCGACCAGTAATGTCGAAAAAATTAACCAGTAATGTCGAAATCAACCAGTAAAGTCGAAAAAATCGACCAGTAATGTAAAAATCCGTAATGTCGAAAAATTAACCAGTAGTGTCAAAAAGTGACGACCAAAATGAGGAGCACTAACACTTGCCGACGGGCAAGGGGGGTATAGCCCCACCCCCACCCCCGATGACACCCCTGGTCGTGTGCTTTAATGACTGACTATTATAATGTCAGTCACTACCCGATATTTGCTACATGTCTATCATCTAGTTCTACCAATTTGCTACCTGTCATTTTACCTACATCCATCAATCAGTCAGTCTGCGTCACCCGCATGTACCCGCATGTACGCGGGGAGCACTATTAGCTCAATCGAGAAATTGCCTCGCAATTCAATTTGATGAATATCCGGGTTCTATACCTGACGAGGTCAGTTAAGTTGTGCCCTTGGGAATGACACTTTATCCCAGGTGCACGTTGACTTCGTGTGCCAAGCCACATGCCGAAATGACACGTGTATGGTGCGCGTGCTTTAAACTAAGTGTCGTAAACGAAATCAATCAATCAACCAACCAGTCAATCTTTGTATGTAGGTCTGCCTGACTTTCCGTCATTCAGTTGTCTATCCACGTCCAGGGGTTATTTTTCACACGCCGCATTGCTATCTGTCTGTCTGGAGATCTGTCCGTCTGCCTGGATGCTGCTAACCTGCCTGCCTACACACTTGCCAGCCTACATGTGTGACTGTATGTCTATCTGTGCGAGCGCTAAATACTAGACTAAATATTTCAGCGTCGTATCAATTCGTTATCTATCCAGAGAGAGGGGGGGGGGAGGAGGGAGAGAGAGAGAGGGGGGAGAGAGACAGAGAGAGAGTTGGACAAAGACAGAGGGAACAGGGGATAGGGAGAGAGCGATAGAGAGAGAAAGAAGGGGAGAGAGAGAAGGAGAGATAGAGGTAGGGGCAAAGGCAGAGGGACAGACAGACAGACAGACAGACAGACAGACAGACAGACAGACAGACAGACAGACATAACAGACATATAGATAGATAGATAGATAGATAGATAGATAGATAGATAGATAGATAGATAGATAGATAGATAGATAGATAGATAGATAGATAGATAGATAGATAGATAGATAGATAGATAGAGGGGGATGGGGAAAGAGAGCTGGGCAAAGACAGACGGAGAGGGGGATAGAGAGAGAGAATGATGGAGAGAGAGAGGAGAGAGAGAGAGAGAGAGAGAGAGAGAGAGAGAGAGAGAGAGAGAGAGAGACAGACAGACAGACAGACAGACAGAGAGAGACAGAGACAGAGAGACAGAGAGAGAGAGAGCAAATAGGATGGGATATGTTGTGCATATGAAAGAGGGAAATAATTGTTAAACATAATATTCCATATTTACTGGGGTAAATGTGTTTAAACTTGCGCGAAAATGGTTAAAAGTCGATAAATATAGGCAAAAGTACAATTTGAGCAACCCGAAGAAATATTGAAATTTTTGCGAAAAATCGTCATTTTGGTCGTCACTTTTTGACACTACTGGTTAATTTTTCGACATTACGGATTTTTTCATTACTGGTCGATTTTTTCGACATTACTGGTTGATTTCGACATTACTGTTTAATTTTTTCGACATTACTGGTCGATTTCGACATTACTGGTAAATTTATACACTACTGGTTGTAACAAGGTCCTTGCCAATATAAACTTATGTTTCCAAAACAAGAAATGTTGTTCCTGAACATATTTAACATGTTACAAAATGTGTGCACTCGTCGTCTCAGAATCTTCCCTCCCCATCACCTCATCTTGTTAACTTTTGTTCCGGCCGAATTATCGTTAATCGGTTTGACATCTCTATCTTTTGAATCCAGTTTGAAAGCTAAATTTGAACTTGATGTGGAAATTGATAATTATCTCAGAAGGAAAGCCCCGAAACATCAGCTTGGGTATGTGTTTGTGTTTTCATTTTGAAAAGATTTTATAACCACAGATCGAGTATATCAACGCTATTCACATTGACATAAGCATCACATCCAGTCAGCATAAATATTTGTAGAATGAGATGCAAAATTACTAAAGCCCGAGGACGAAGTCACAATTGAGGGCTGAAAGGGGTCTGGTCTCAATATCTTACCTGTTCGCCATCGGGAAGCGAATTTCTCTTTTATCTCACCAGCAATGTTACTCGTGTTGGGCATGATTGATCGTCTTGTGGTCCCTGAACCTGGCCGACTGGGCCACCAGGAGCAACTAGCGCATCACAAGGATGGTTGGTGGGAGAGGTAGCGGAACGTGAGAAATATTAATCTTGTCTGAAACTGACGAGGTTTATATGACGAATTGTGCGACACCACCAGTGCTTCAGTTAGACTAGAGCGGCCAAGGCAGACGGCTTGCGCCTGGCCTTAACTTAGAAGTTAGTGATACAGGATTAATGTCGAGGACGTGAAGCCCTGGGTTGGGGACAAGAGTAGTGGATCATGGCCGGGATTGGCACACTGAATGCACCTGTGGCGAGTAGAGTTTGAGGATGGTTTCTGTATCAGCTCCTCAGTTGGTCCCCTTGAGAGCTTTGAGGAGGCGCATGCGGGCTATTGCTATGATGGTTAATTTATGGAAGTGAGGTTTGAGGGTCAGTTTCCTATCAACGGTGATGCCCAGAAATTGGGCTTCATCGCAACTCATGATCCCCTTCCCGAAGAGTTCCACCGTTACGGGATTGGCCGTTCACGTTTGTTGAAGGATTCAACTGATTTCGATTTTGACACGTTTAGTTTTATTCTCCAATTCGAGCACCATTCTTCCCGGTCGTCCAATGCGTCCTGGAGTCGATTCTCAGTCATTCACTCTGTGTGGCTGGCAGTCCAAATGCCGAGGTCGTTGGCGAATTGGGATAGCTCGACATAGTTTTCCCCAACCTCATGAAGGAAGTTGACGTAAATAATAAAGAGTGGGGACGGAGTTCAGAGCACTTAGGACTCCCGCCTTGTGAGAAACCTCCCTGGCGATTTACAGGTTGATCCTGACCTTAAATGTCCTGTCTCTCCGGGATGACCGAATTAAGCTCGGGAGCTTATTTGAGAGTCCAGGTTGGAGGAGCTTGTTGTTTTATCCAGCATGGGGTTTTGTTCATTTCTTTATTTCGCGGTATAGTGTTTTGTCCGTATGGGATTTTGTCCGTGTTTTTATGGAGTTTTGTTCGCATGGGGTTTTGTCCCATAGAGTTTTGTCTGCGAACCGAAGGCATGCACTCGCACTCTTTGTTACCCTGACATTATCCAAGTAGTTATGGGAAATGATTACGATGCTTCAGACGGCTGCGTCATTTGCGCGAAAGGTTTTACAACCGCAACCTCTAGGCCATCGGCAATTCCAGAACTACAAATGATTTCTGACCAGACAGTGCACAACCGCCTCTGCACGCTAAAAACTAAAGTGTTAAAAACTACACTTGAAGTGCTGTATTTAACACTTACTAGGTGTTGAACTAGCACTTTGTTCAAGTGTAGATATCCCAGAACTTGATAAGTGTTACAATAATACCACTTGACAAGTGTAATGTCGCGACACTTAAAAGGAAACAACGCAGATGACGCGGATCAGGCTCGAACTTTCGAGCCTGATCCGCGTCATCTGCGCTGTGTCCTTTTAATTGTGTACCCACCACGCGCAAATCAAATTATGGACGATTCTGGAAGAACCACCAATGCTAGACACATGGAAAGTGCCATCCATTCAAGTTTCAGATGTCTGACGATTGTAATGTCCAAGTGCTTAAAGCATTGCACTTTGAGTCTTAACATCAAACCCTAAGAGTTAGAATGGGTTTAACACCTTGAAACTGTCAGTTTCAACACTTTAGTTTTTAGTGTGTGTGATGCATGTGGCCGAGCCAGATGTTCTGTCAAAGCTGTTGGTTTCACGCTACAGCATCGTCAACGGGGACTTCAACATTCAGACCGAGAATACGAGTACACCACCACCCCCCCCCCCCCTCCCACCACAAATTCTTGCAACACTTCTGCCATGTTGGAGGTGGTTTTACCGTAAATCGCCATTTTCCAACACTGTGAATGACAGATTTCAATTGCCGTAATGGAACACGATACGAGATCAGTAGTCGTGATGAAATTCCAGTGATCGCTTGTAAATAGCAAGCAACGAAACGAGTTGAAATGAGTTATCACTTTTATATGTCACCTTAATGTGGCATTAGGTGCACTTTTGGCTAAATGAGTAATTGATATGTTCCTGTAATTGGACATTAGGAGGACCTGTGACGATATATGAAATGTATATGTTTCCTGAATGTAACATTATGAGTACTTCCTATGAGATATTGTGTACATTGCTGACCGCCTTCCATATTCGTTGTACAGTACGTGGAGAGTGGATTGTAATTAAATCACCCGCGGAGCGGAGTTATCACCCAAGCTATAACTTTCAAATTTTGTACATATCGTTCAAAAACACAAGCAGTGTTTCAGCCAATGGACATCCGGGTTTAACCTGGAGGTCCATTGGCTGAAACTGTGCTGGTGCTGGCTGTGCTTTGCAACAAATTTGCAATTATTGCTCGGGTGGAATATCCACTCTGCGGCTGATTTAGTGATAATACACTCGCCACGTACTGTAAGTGGATATGTTTCTACCGTATTGTTTGTAGAATTGATACAGCTGGCCCGTTACTATTTTCATCTGGAGTGACATAAAACTGGCCAGTTCGAGGTCCCGCCTTTATGATTGATCACTGTGTTGCCTCGCCGCCACATGTTCATGCTGTTGGGCCCAAAAGACTCTTCAAGCACAGCTTAATCGGCAATGAATAATAGTAACTCTATTTGTGGTTTTGTCATAAGGGCATTTTCCCGTCAAACATGCCTTTGCAACCTCCCTTTTACAAGTAAAGATTGAATCCCAAATATCTATTCTCCGCGTGAACTGGTTAATGGGAATTTATTTTGTGCGGTTATTTTTGTACTTTGGAAATACTCCTTTCTTGTGAAAAGAAAATTTTGTTTCGAAGTCAGATCGACCAACAATAAACCGCAAAGCACGATACGATATGACTAGTCATGATCGTATTGTGACGAACACTTGAAATGAACAAGCAACAAAACGAGATCAATCGGATAATCACTTTTATATTTCTCCTTCATGTTGCATAAGAGAGACATTTGGCGAAATACGTGATTAATATCTTCCTTTATTTGACATTATGAGGACATCTCTTTATATATGAAATATATATGTCTTCTCAATATAGCATTATGAGGACATTCGTGTGAGATATTGTATAAAAATGATGACCGCGTTTGAGGAAAACGTTGCTGAGTGTCTCCTTCTGGAATCGGTATCTCCCGAAGCACAAACCGAGGGAGATTAAACGTGCGGTTCTGCAGGACGCCCAGTGTCTCCCGAGCACAATCACGCAGATATAAACACTTTTGGGAATGTTGCTACATATCCTTTTTCTTGAAATAATCGCTTGAGTGTTTCTTGCACAGGTTTGTACATTTACTATCTTTCGTTGCTATTAAATTTTCAATATCACCGGATGAAATAGCCACACCTTTTCCATTACTGCCTGCATCCACCGTAAACAACTTTGCGCCGAATGCAGAAGACGTTCAGCAAATGACGTCGTTGAATGAACAGGCTATACTTTTTACGGACATTTACGTGAGCGTCTTAGGGGCGTCTCGATGTCAGCGAGTAACAATGCATCAATTGGTGACCGGCAATGTTTAATGAAAAGGAGTAATTCTATGGTATAGGGAAAATAACACTTTATCTTTAAATGATGTATATCGCTGGCCGTCTTTAGTATATTTATACTTTAGATGAAATACGTAATTGATATGTTCCTGTAAATAGATATTAGGAGGACTTGTTACTATATATGAACTGTTCATGTCTCCTGAATGTAACATTAAGAGAACTTCGTATGAGTTATTGTGTAAATTACAGACAGCCAGCCATATACGTTGTAACTCCAAATATGTCTACCTTGTCGTTTGTTGAATTGATACGGCAGGTCCGTAACTATTTTTATCTGGGGTGACACAACACACTTGACCATACTAGATCCTACGTTTGTTTTTTATTCCTGCACTATTGGCTACAACCACTCCAGATCTTACTGCCCATGTCTCACAGGGTCACTGTCACTATCTGTTCTGTGGTTGACTTCCACAACAACGATCCTCGGTCTTACCACTATGAATCTACCATTCCGACCTCTTGCTTCCAGTATAAGTCGTATTCTTGGCTTCCAGTACTACTATCTTTCTGAGATGTGGTTATGTGCAAGTCCACATTTTGCACATAACATATACAGCGTATCGGCACATGCCAAAAGTGCGAGATATGCTTGTGTGCCAGGGCAAAATGGGCGCTCATTACTTGTAGGACATGGGCACATACAGACGTTTTATTCCTAACTCCTAGATCACCCATAGCTTCTTTGTTTCTAGTTCCTACATTATTGCTTTTTCGGAGGCAAGCTCCCATATAGTCAGTGGCGTTTTGGTCTCAATATCTTGTGCTCGGCTTCCTGGTTCTCACCACTCCCCCTACTAATGCCCGTGGCTTTCCTCCCACTATCTGCCTTATGATTTGCTTCTACTACTACTATCATCGTCCAGTGTTAGGTATTCTACCACTACTACTGGCTTGTATTAGTGCAGTCTTCGCACTGCACTACAGTCTTCTACCAGTACTACATTTAACTTCTGCCCCTATATCACAAGCACTCCGTAGAAAATAAGAGTGCCAGAGACTAACCGTGGCCATAATAGGGCTACGGTAAACCACAATGACGAAATACCCCCCCCCCCCCCTCACCGCGCCCTCGCCCAGTACCCGCATATGTTAATGAGCTGCATGCAGAATGCACACAATGTGAACTATCACACAATTACATTACATCAAACATCAGCCCCATTTTCCAACAGTGATAATTAGTAGGAAATACGTGGTAGAAGAACCCAATAATAGGAGGGCCTAGTGGTAATAGTGGTTGAAGATAACAATCATGGGCGAAGACCATATTAGACCAGTTGTGGAAGTAGGAAACGTATCTGATAACGGTATCCATGGACAGACCTGCGGTAGTGCGGTAGGAGACAGTGGTGTTAGAAGAAGCTAGTCGTAGTACAAGTCAGCAGTCGTGGCCTAGTGGTGGAAGCCAATCGTAGTACTATTAAGAGATATCAGTCGGAAAATCTTGTGGTAGAAACGGGATAGTGTTAGTAGGTAATTGCAGTATTGGCAGAAGGCTGCAGTGCAGGGTGAAAACTGTACTGGTAGAAGCTACTAGTAGTGGGAGAAGACTGTAATACTGGATGAAGACAGCGGGCTTAGATCTAGTCCTAGGACAGATTGCTGCAGTAGTGCTACACATCATTGGTACGGGGAACTGTAGAAACCCGGCAACCATGGCCAGGATTTGGGAACCAAACAGCTAGTGGTTATGTGGGAGCCAGGAGCCACGACGTTCAATAGTCTATGATCTAGGAGCTGGACTAGGGTGGAGGAGTAAACAACTTATATGAGCCCATATGCTGTATTAATATGCGCTCATTGTGTACTAGCACAAACGTACTACTTGGCACTTCTGGCATATTCTACCGTGCGGCATTTGCACTTGGCCTGTGACTTGGGTCTAGTACACAACAATCTCTCTGAAAGAGAATAGTAAAGGGAGCCATGTATACGACTGAGAGTGAAAGTGGTGCGTAGGATTGGTGGAAGCACAGGTGGTAAGACTAGTGGAAGTAATAGTGGTAGAAGTCACCTACATGTACAAAATATATACCGACAGTGAATCTGTAATACAATGGGCAATAGGACCTATAGAGGTTGTAACTAGTAAGGAAATGGCGTGAGGTGAGCGAGGGGTTGTAGTCTCCAACCAGTGGTTCCATTTAGCTCTCGGCCAGTGGTCTGAAACACAGTGGTCGCTAATTGTCCCCTAAATACGCAGATGAAGTGACGAGACTTCGAGGAGTCGCTCGATTCAAGCGACAGGTTTAGAAACGCTTTATCACATTCGACTAGTAGGAAACCACCTTTGGTTTCAGACAAGGTAGATACTATATTTGGGCAGATTGTAGGCTCGGCAAAGGTGACTGGAGCGAATAGTCTGGTTGTTAAGTCCTGGGGGATCTTACAAAGATCGCGCATAGTCAAGAGTAAACAGAACACAGTAAGCAGTTGGTAAAACGGCATCCAAAACTGTGTCTTGAACAGGCAGGACAGCACTGATGAAGGTAGCATAGGACCAGTGTAGGCGGAAGCGATGCTTTTTAGTCTATTCAGCAAACGTCGTGCGAGGAAACCCAACTCTGGAGAGTTTTCTGGTCCGTTTCGATGATTGTTGGGTCGTTTCTGGGAATTTCATTACAATAGAAGACATTCCCAGAACACAGCAGCCACTATTACAAGTATCCCAGCTCACAGCAACCACATCCCACCATAGAAACTAAGACGTCGGCCCCACCAACCAAAGTGGGCGACAAAACCATGTATTACTATCGCAACATGTGCTGCGCATGCGTAGTAACAGCACCCATTACCATGGTTTTGACTCACAACGTGACCGCTAACAAGCAGTAACATGATAACTCGTTACATGAATGCACGCCTAATGTTGAATACTTTCTAGGTCAGTAAAAATAAGACGAAAAGCCACTGACATACAACTGAGGCATTTTTTCGCTCATCACTCCGCCTGGTTATTTCATGTCAGAAACCGCGTTCATGGTGATTCGCCATTGATCAGCGCAGTCACGGCCAGATTTGTATCCACATAAAACAACAAATAAGATATGACCAAACATGGAGGAAATTTCGCGAAGTCTTTTAAAGAAGAAGGTACGCAACAAGCTGCGATGGGATTTAACTTTGATATGACTCCTTAATATGGCATTAGTGAGACTTTGGGATAGATATATTATCAATAATTTGACATTAGGAGAAATTAATATAATATGTTCTCAGAAGAAGGAAGAAACGCACAGGTGATATTGACAAACAAAACAAACGTCATTTAGACCAAAGCGATAAATGTGACATAAACTAATGTCAGTTAATGCAAATGTTAAAAATCCGATGCCGTTAGAACAAAACATTTTTCCTGATTATTTCATGTTGGGGAGTGCGATCACTGTGATTTGCCATTGATCAGGGCACTCAGTGCTTGATTTGTATTTCTATAAAACAGCAAATCAGATATGGCCAAACATAGGGAAATTTCGCGAAGGCTTCTAACGGAAAAGGGACGCAACAAGCTGGGATGGGATATTATAATATTAGAACGTTTCTTTTCATGTTCTATCGGTCGATAGTACCTGAGTTTGTGTGATTTCTGAAATAAAACCTGAAGCAGCGAAGCTGCTGAAGATTTTATTTCAGAAATCACACAAACTCAGGTACTATCGACCGATAGAACATGAAAAGAAACGTTTTAATTATTTTATTATGCCGAACAAAAAATAGCTTTCATTGTTAAGCGTTAACTGTAACGTGCCATCAATCTTGTAATAACAATGTAGTCGAATCCAAAAACATGACGTCATTTCGAACGAATGATGTCTCTTTAAGAGTTTCCAGAATACCAAATGTCAGTGTGTACAACTGCATCATGCTGTTCATGTTATAATTCATTATTAGTGCTTGTGTGATAAGTGGTATAATGAAATATAAATTCTTCTTAGACGACGACAGTTGTTAGAATTAAACGGAGTGAAACAATTTATTTTGAGGCGGAGGCTCAGTGAGGTCGAGGAGTACCAAACTTACAGTAATATAATTGATTGAAGTCATAACTCATATTCAGGATTCACTGAAGTGAGTTTTTAATATTTCTGGTTCTTTTGAATTCATTGTTTGCAGTTAAAATTGAAAACAAGCCCACTGAAGATGATATATTTGTTGGTAAGTTTGTGTCTACCGGTGACGAAAAAAGTTAAACGGACAAGGAGCCAGCGTGTGGTGTTGAGAAATTCCAATCGACGATGATCAATGGAAGTGGAGCTTACATTTTCTTCGTTCTCATGTCTCCAGGGAAAAACGTTCCGATAGTACCCGTGTTTTGCCCCAAAACTCCAGTACTATGACTTTTAGAAGGTGTCAAATTAACCAATCACGGCTGATATTACAAACGTGAGGCATAATAAAACTTTTATATGTCTCCATAATATGACATTAGAAAGACTTTAGGACAGATATATAATTTGAAATTAGTAGAACTTACTATAATATACTCTTTAAAAAATGGAACGCACGTGTCATATTAACAAACATAACTAGAAGTCACTTGGACCTAAGCTACTGTTGTGGCAAACATGATATCATTTAGCACAAATGTTAATGTTTTATTATGTCTCCTTAATGTGACACTTGGGGCACTTTTGATGAAATCCGTGATTAATATTTTCCCTTAATTAGACATCGAGAGGACTGGTTATGATATCTGAAATATATATATATATATATGTCTCCTGAATGTAACATTATGAAGACATCGCGTGAGATATAGCGTAAATTGCTGGCCTCCCCCATATACGTAGTGAGTACATATGTGTCTACCGTATTGCTAGTTGAACTGATACAGCTGGCCAGTCATCTCGAGTGACATAAAACCTGGTCCATATGAGATCATACTTTTATTTTTTATTGCTGTGTTGACTCGACCTCTCATGTCCCAAATATCTGTTTGCCACGTTAAATGGTCAATGGGAATTTATTTTGAGCGTTTTTCATACTTTGAAGACACTCTTTTCTTGTGAAAACAAAATCGTGTTTTGAAATCAGTTCAACCAACACTAAGCCAAAAAAACACGATACGATTTGACCAATCATTGTCATATCCTGACGAACGTTTGAATGGAGCAAGAAACAAAATAAGATTCAATGGAATATCACGTTTTTATTACACATCCATTAAACTTTAAACCCTTGTATTCAACGGAATCGCCGCTGTGAAATAAATGATTCTATATTCAACGGGTGATATACAAGCCGGAACTTTTTTACCGCACCGTTTAGTTACGCTTCGAAAAGTTTCCAAATTTCGTTATACAATCATCGGCCGTCTGTCGCATAGTGTGAAAACGAAAACGTCCGAAGCAAAATAAAGTAGGTTCACAAAACATTAGCCAAAAATGAGATAATATTTTTTAAAAACCCAATCATTTCCAACCAGAACATTAACCCTGTCCCGTGGCCGTCTCGTTTTGTGGATCCCATTATATCTAAATTGGTCGACTTTATTTCAGTAGATCTTCGTACATTTTGACATGCTTAGAACTTTCTTTTCCTCTTTCTTTAAAAATGTTTCTCCCAGCTGTTTTGCAAATCTGCACATATTTGTACTTAGATTTTTACTAACAGTAATGGCCACCAAATGGTTAGGTGTGAATGGGCCAGCCCATTCACGCCTAACCATTTGGTGGCTATTACTGTTAGTAAACAGCGATACGAATTTCAACAAACACTGGTTCCGAAAAGGTTGTTTTGATTTTTTATCGATCCGCTTGATCAGTGCAGCTTCAGTCAAAACAAACTCTTCACTGGGTTAAACATCGGAATTAACATTTGTTTATTTAAATTAATTTTAATGCATGGGTTGTGTAATAAACACAGAACGCGATGTGTGTTTGAATCGGTGGGTGTTTTACATAACTCGTTGGAATGGCGTAATCATATTTCGCTCGAGCCTACGCCATTCCAACTCGTTATGTAAAACACCCACCGATTCAAACACACATCGCGTTCTGTCTATATATGTCTCCTTAATGTGACATTAGGGCGACTTATGGTGAAATATGTTTCTACCGTTAAACACCAGGAGGACATCACAATATATTTCAAATATATATGCCTTCTGAATATTACATTATGAGGACTTCGTATGAGATAGAATGTAAACTGCCAGCCGTCTTTCATGTATTATATTAACTTTTGGTGGAATGCCGAATTGATATGTTCAGGTAATTAGACATTAGGAGGACTTGTGACGAAAAATCAAATGTATATGTATCCTGAATGTAACATAAGGAGGACGTCGTACAAGATATTGCGTAAATTATTGGCCGCCCTCCATATACGTTATACGTACACATGTGTTGACCGTGTTATTTGCTGAATTGATACAGATGACCCGCTACTATTTTCATTTTGAGTGACATAAAAAACTGGCCCATACGAGATCGCGCCTTTATTTTTTATTTCGGTAGAAGACTAAATAGCGAACGCAGATAATAGAAGTAGAAGCAAACCATAGGACATATGGTGGGGGTTAAGCTCCAAGAGATTATCGGGGAGAGTGATAAGACCCAGGAGGCAATGCATGGATGTAGGAACCCACTCGCTACTGACTATGTAGGAACTAGCCTCCCAAATGGTAATGATCTAGGAGCCCAGAAGTTATGGAGTTAGAGGTAAAACATCCGTATGTGCCCATGCGCTGCAAGAAATGTGCATCCATTTTGCACTGGCACACAAGCTCATTTCGGCACTTCTGGCATGTCCCTATGTTTTGCATATGTCGTGTGGAAAATGTGTACTTGCAGATAACCATATTTCAGAAAAAACAATAGCACTGGGAGCGAAGTATTATACTTAGACTGAAAGTCAGACGTCGGAATGGTAGAATCATGGGTGGTAAGATTTACAGTAGTTGTAGAGGAAGTCAAGAACATGACATATAATGACAGTGAACCTGCGATGGATGGAGAGTAAGATTCGTAGTTGTTGTAGCTAGTAGTGCAGTGATATGAGACACTGGTAGTAGTAGGTGGTGGTGACTGATTGCAGTAGGTATCTCGGTTAGTCGTCCATCGACAATGAACTCTTCGATATCGATCAAAGCAGCAGTCCCAAAAGTACCCACTAGTCTCCAACCAGTGGTCACCAAAACACTTGCTGAATTTCCAAAATGCCCAAAGGAGGGATAAGTCATTCGAATGAAGTGACAAGCCTTTATCACATTCGACTAGTAGGACATCGCACCTATGATATCAGGTGGTAAAGAAGGTACATATCATATGATATATACTTTATTCACCAGTATACAACAAATTGAACATAAAATACATGGAATGTACACATTTACAATATATATTTGAATGAAACAGAATAGCAAATTCATTAGTACTGCAAATGTATTCTGGCAGGGAAAGGGAAAGCCTTTCCCTGAGAGAGAGAAGAAAAGAAACAAAAATTGTAATATAGATGAAGAAAATAGAAGGAATGAGAAAGAAGAAGTTGCAGGAGCAGGAGGAGAAGATAATGGTGCAATATAGTCAATTCCTGTTATATTCTTTTAAAACAGCTCGAAAATAACACGTCGAGTGGCTGGTGTGTGTGGTGGTCAGTGCCCAGTTCAACTAGGTCGTAGGTCTGGACCTTACCATTGCATTAATTAACAGCATAAGCCAAATAAAAGTTACTCGAGAAGAGAAATAAAAAAATGCTTGTGCAAAGGCCTGATCCAAGGCCATTTGAGACGAGAATTCCAGACCAATTACGCTCAAATTAAATTACCGACACATATTGTCCGCTAATAGAGGCAGATATTATCCTGGTATTGAATTGGTGTGAATCGGCACGAGCTGGTGAAAGGGTATATACACCCAGCTATGTGTTATGAACATAAATAAACACATTAACATTAAATGACACAATCTGGGCAGTAGGGATTAGAACAGGAGACATTAATTGAATATGACGAAAGCAATTTTAAAATTAGCGTTTTTTTTAAACTTCTTCCTATTTTTCATTGCCATGATATCCCTTTCCAGTCCGTTCCATAATTTAGGGAAGGCACAGGCAGGTAAGTTGTCTAAGGTTTTTGTTCTAGTCCTATGTCCGTATAGAAGGTCAGTTTGACGTGTGTTCACGTCGGTTTGATTAGTCGAAAAAAAGGTCGCAAACGATGCTGAGAGATTTCCATTTTGCCATTCAAACATGAACAAAGAAGCAGATGTTATGGGTCTTTTATCTTTAGGACACCATCTTTAATGAACAATGGGTCAGCATGAGTGTTATATTTCTTATTATTAATGATTTGTATTGACCGTTTTTGGAGTTGAAGCAGTCGATTACAAGCTTTTGAAGCTCCCCATAAGGGAATTCCGTATATAAAATGACTCTGTATTAGTGTAAAATATAGGGTTTTCAAAACTTTGTGAGGGAGAATTTTTTTCATTTTACTTTCGAGAAAATTTGGGATATGTGTCCATTATAAGATAGATTTTCATCAATATTTATACCGAGGAACTTTACTGATTTTTCGTTCTGCCCATTACCAACTTTGCCTGATTATTAATACATATGGTTTCATGAGGATTATCTTCCTTATGGGTTGGATTGATAATTATGTATTTCGTTTTCTTGGGGTTCAGAACTAAGTGGTTGGCGGAGCACCAATTGAGTATTTTTGCAGTTCCTTATTGAATTCTTCGACCAGTGGGTTTATCTCTACTCCAAACTTATACCCCGAGGTACTATCTGCAAACAGTAGAAGATTTAATTTGGTTGAATTATTTATATCATTTATGTATAAAAGAAATAGTATGAGGCCCAATATTGAACCTTGCGGCACACCACATGTTATTTCAGCTAAGTCGGATATACTGTCAGCAAAGGAAACATACTGCATTCTGTTCTGAAGGTAGCTTTTATACCAATGGTTAGCGGTGCCTCTTATTCCATAATGGTCAAGTGTTTGAAGTAGTATCTCGTGGCTTATGGTGTCAAATGTTTTCGAAAGATCCAAGAATAGCGTTAGAGTACTATTTTTACTAAGTATGTTGTTTTCTGTGGCTATATATTTTAACAATTGCATAACAGGGTGTAGTGTACTGTGGTCTTTTCTAAAGCCGTATTGGTGGGGATAAAGAATATCAAATTTATTTAAAAACTCAGTGAGTCTGGAAAGCATAAGTTTTTCTAGCAGTTTCGAAAAAACGGGCAATATACTGATTGATCTATAGTTCGTGAAGTTGTTTTCATCAGTTGATTTGAAAACCGGGGTAACCTTAGCAATTTTCATTCTGTTTGGTACTGTACCCTGATTGAATGAGTTGTTAATAATATGCGCAAGTGGGGTGGCAATTAAGTTTATTGAGTGTTTAAGGATATTGGATGACACGTTTTCACAGTCCTGACTTAATTTAGAATTCATTGAACTTGCTACATTCGTTATTTCAAGAGTCGAGGTTGATGTGATAAATATGCTTTGTGGTAGTCTAGTATTCAAATACTCGTCAAATGACATGGGGGTTTGGTTATTAGTCTTGAAGTTTGATTGCCTATGTTTGCAAAGAAATTATTAAATTTTCGCGTGTTTTCTCAACTAATTTAGCGAATTGTTTGCTGTCGTTCAGATTATAAGAACTTCTACACCTTAACTACATGCAGGGTAAAAAGAAATTAGGTAGTTAAAGTGTTTGAGGCGTACGAGCCATTTTTGTCAACATTTGACGAAAACGACCCGCTGATGGATTGAATATGAAGTCACTAACAGGCAATACTCGGGTATCTAAGTATAAAAAATATGTGTACGTATTCAGGATACATTCACACAACCTATGCGTATATTCCTGGGTTCCCAATTTATTGATATTTATAGAAATCTACGATAAATCGTACACTTACCACAATTCGATGTCGAAGAGAAAGGGCAATCAATCGGACACCGGTGCAATCAACCAAATTTTCATGGTCACGCTTCCCCCCAGTGTTATAACGAAATCACAAATAGAGTAACTTATTCACGGTTGATTAAGTTTTGATTAAAGCATCTTGTCGACCCAACAGCATGGACATGTGGCGGTGTCATCCATAAACGTGGAAAGTGCATATGTGTCTCCCGTTTTATTTGTTGAATTGATACAGCTGGTCCTCTACTATTTTCATTTCGAGTGACAAAAAAACTGATCCCTACGAGATCCAGCCTTTATTTTTCATTACTGTGTTGACTCGCTGTCACATGTCCGTGTCATTGGATCGACTTGACTCTTTAATCATAACTTAATCAACGATGAATAAGTAACATTATCTGTGGTTTTGTAATAAATGCCTTTTCCTGGCAAATATGCTTGGACAACCTTTCTTTTACAAGTTAAGATTGAAACCCAAATATCTATTCGCCATGTGAACAGGTTAATGAGAATTTATTTTGTGCGATTTTTTTTAACTTGGATATACTCCTTTTTTGTGAAAACAAAATCATGTTTCGAAATCAGTTCAGCCAACACTAAACAGTAAAGCGACACGATACGATATGTCCATTTAGAATAATATTGTGATGACCGCTTGAAAGGAACAAGCAACAGCAACGAGTTGAAATTGAATATCACCTTTATATATCGCCTTAATGTGACATTAGGGGGACTGTGGGCGGAATACGTGATTGATATGTTCCCGTAATTGGACATTAGGAGGACTTCTCAATATTTTTGAAATATATATGTCTTCTAAATATAACATTATGAGGACTTCGTATGAGATATAGTGTAAATTGCTCATTGTCTTTCATATTTTAACTTTTGGTGAAATGCGTAATGTGTTCCCGTAATTAGACATTACGAGGATGTACTACGATATATGAAAGGTTTCTGTCTACCGAAAGTAACTTTATGAGGACTTCGTATGAAATATTATGTGAATTGCTGGCCGATGTCCATATACTTTGTAAGCGCATATGTGGCTACCGTGTTGTTTGTTGAATTGATGCAGCTGGTCCGTTACTATTTGTTACTGGGGTAACAATAAAATGTATCACGCAAGAGTCCGCCTTTATTTTTTTATTGTTGTGTTTAATCACTCACATATCTATCCTGTTGTTGAGTCCATAGGACTCTCTAATCACAACTTTATCTTCTCTGAATAACCTATTTGTGTTTTCGTAATAAGTCGTCAACAATGTTTGGACAATCTTTCTTTTACATGTTAAATCTGAACATTTAATACTAAGGAGTAATTCCTGAGGGAAAACGACTCAAGTATCCATTTAATACTAAGGAGTAATTCCTGAGGGAAAACGACTCCTGGATTTTGCAAACTCTATTATTATTGCCCGGAACAAAATATTTTCGGTCAGAAAAATTTTGAAATATCACAATCTACGTTTTGTACTACCGGGGATTGTGTCATGTGGGTCATAGCATTTTCAAATGTATGTATCTACTTAATATGTCACTGTCTTTTCGTTACTATTCTTATTGACCCAACTGTTGACCTAGGAAATGGCGGTACAGTTGCGGTGCATAGTAGGCATCACATGGATTTTCGTGGTATCTCGGATAACCAGCCATGATGCGACTAAATAGCGTAGTGATGGTGGTGTTACTGCGTTTACGCCGCACGTGTTGTAATGGTGATACATATTTCCATTGTTCATTTTCGATGATGGGGAACACATGCTAGGGTGCAGAAGGCTTGCAATCGTTCGGAGTGTAGTCTGGGGTGTTCGGTTGTAGTGATGTTATCAAAAACGCCCCAGCGATAATGGAAATTAGCGAAACGGGCCATACAATATCTCTAAAGCAGGGTTTTCTCGAAATATATGAAAGATATATATGTTTCCTGAATATAACATAAAGAGAACATCGTGTGAGATATAGAGTAAATTTCTATCCGCCCTCCATATACGTTGTAAGGGCATATGTGTCTAACGTATTTTTTTTTATTTTTTGTTGAATTGATACAGCTGGTCCGTTACTATTTTCATCTGAACTGACATAAAAACAGCCCCATACGAGATCCTGGCTTTAGATTTTATAACTGTTTTGACTCGGCGTCACATGTCCATGCTATTTGTTAATATTGCAACCCAAATGTCTTTTTGCCATGTGAACTGGCTCATAGGACTTTATTTTGAGTGTTTTTGTGCTTTTGGATATACTCGTTTCTTGTGAAATGAAAATCGTGTTTCAAAATCAGTTCTACTAACACTAAACCATAAAATACGATACGGTATGATCAGACATGATCATATTGTGACGAACGTTTGAAAGGTACAAGCAAAGCAACAAATCGAGATGAAATGGAATATCACTTTTATATGTCTCTTTAATGTGACATTAGGGAGACTTTTGGTGAAACCCTGTGATTGATATGTTCCCGTAATTAGACATTAGGAGGACTTCTCAATGTAAATGGAATATATATGTCTTATGGATATAACATTTTGAGGACTGCCTATGAGATATAGTCTAAATTGCTGACCGCCTATAATATATTATTAACAACTGGTGAAATACGTAATTGACATGTTCCCGTAATTATACATTAGGCGGACTTGTAGCGATATATGAAATGTATATGTCTCCTGAGTGTAACATTCGAGGGATTTTGTATGAGTTATTGTGCGAATTGTTGACCGCCCTCCATAAACGCTGTCAGTACGTATACATGTATCTACCATGTTGTTTGTTGAATTGATACAGCTGGCCCGCTATTATTTCCATTTCGAATGACAAAAAAACTGGTCCATACGAGAACCCGCCTTTATTTTCATTATTGTGTTGACTCGCCGTCATATGTCCATGCTTTTGGGTAGATAAGTCTCTTTAAACATAACTTAATCAACGATGAATAAGTATCTCTATCTGTGGGTTTGTTATAAGTCATTTTTCCTGTCAAACATACTTGAACAAGCTTTTTGTACAAGTTAAGATATAAACTTAAACATATCTTCGTCACGTGAACTAGTTAATGGGAATTTATTATGTGAGTTTTTTAGACTTTGGGTACGTAATTGATATGTTCCCATAATTAGACATTAGGGGGACTTGTAACGATATATGAAAAGTATATGTCGCCTGAATGTAATATTAGTAGGACTTCGTATGAGATATTGTGTAAATTTCTGGGCGCCCTCCATAAACGTTCTAAGTGCACATGTGTCTACCATGTTGTTTGTTGAATCGATATAACTGGCCTGCAACTATGTTCATTTGGAGTGACAAAAAACTGGCCCATACGAGAACCTCCTTTATTTTACATTACTGTGTTGACTCGCCGTCGCATGTCTATGCTATTGGATCGATATGACTCTTTAATCATAACTTAATCAACGACGAATAAATAACTCTATCTGTGGTTTTGTTATAAGTGCTTTTCCCGACAAATATGCTTGGACAACATTTGTTTTACAAATTAAGATGGAATTGCAATTATATATTCGCCTTGTGAACTGGTTGGTGAAAAAAATCTTTTGAGCGTTTTTTTGTTCTTTTGATATACTCCTTTCTGTGGAAACCAAATTGTGTGTTGAAATCAGTTCAACCAACACCAAACCATAAAGCAACCTGCTACAGTATGTCCAATCCTGATAATACTGTGACGGCCGCTTGAAAGGAACAACCAACAAAAACGAAATGAAGTGGAATATCACTTTTAATATGTCGCTTCAATGTGACATTAGGGAGACTTTGGACGGAATACGTCATTGATATATTCCCGCAATTAGACATTAGGAGGACTTCTCAATATATTTGAAATATATATGTTTTATAAATATAATGTTATGAGAACTTCATATGAGATATAGTGTAAATTTTTAGCTGCCTTTAGTAGGTAGCTAGGCGGTTTCTGGCTCACTTCCAATCGTGTGAGCCCGAATTTTAAGTCAGCCAGAAAAGTTGAGTTATTTTTGGAAAAACCTAAATTTCTTTGGAAAGAAAACGATATTTTTGGAAAAACCCAAATTTTTCTGGTAAGAAAGTTGATTTTTTCCAAATATTATTCAATTTTTCCCCGAAAACCCTGGGTTTTTCCCGGAAAATGTTTAAATTCGAGCATTTCTGTCTCACTTTCGACGGAATGTGTCGAAAAACGTCTAAAAATTCACCGATTTCAAAAATTAACTTTTTGGTAAATTTAACACTGATTTTCCCATTGGGGTGAATTTTTTTCAAATTTCCTTATGAATGGAGTTGCACGACTTGTGACCGGCGACAGATTAGCACTGAGATTTCTATTGTCCAAAATTCCGAAAAGACAAGTGTTTTTTCGGTTTTTGAGTTGGAAAAAATACTCGATCGAACGTCGATTCCCACAGTAAAAGACAACGGTTCGATCATGCTGAATTCAAAAGTTGAGCCAGTAAAACTCGATCCAGGACGTGGATTTCCCACCATAAAAGATGATGGTTCGATCGAGGTGAATTTGTTGATTGAGCCGGTTAATTCGATCGTTTGAGATCGAGGGTGCGAGTCCGTGAATCGTTAGGTTAGCTGGACGACAATCGCAGGGAATTGGGGGATGAGGATCGCGATTAAAAAAACCCAAAAGGTATGTAATATATTATTATTATGAGATGAGTGATGAAAAAAAATTGACCGTTTAAAAAAATAAAAAATAAAAAACTGTAAAATATATATATATAAAACAACATTTAAAAAAAATAAGAATACAAAAAAATAATTGTTTTTCATTAAAAAAAAAATAATAATAATACATAAATAAAACAATGTTTCCACACATCAGAGATTCGAAGCAAAGGGACGAGCAGGTTCGCAAATTAATATGGAGTAAGGAGAATACTCAGGTGCAGGGTAGGGTCAGGCAATTGAGAGAGACGGTGCTGAGACGAGAGACGACCAAGTTGTTCAGACCCGTCACCGAGGTTCAGGAACGAGCGTGGAAAGAGCTCATCGAGGAATTGAGACCCCTAAAAGAAGGTTCGCAGAGGACGACTTCGCAACCCAGTAGTTTTACGCCGAGAAAATTGTCTGAATACAATCCAGAGAGAATCAAGACCGATCCAAGTAACGTCGATAGTAGCGACGCTTCGAGCATTATTAGTATCAGAATTGACGATAGTAGTGGAATCATGAAACATTCGATGTACGGATTTCGTGACGATCACGGTAAAACATTTGTGGGTGACACCGAAGTATCACTTGAAGGCAGCTATTTGATCATCAGTTCCAACAGGTATGAATTGGCTGACAGATTGTATACTCTGCTCTTTCACCAGAGACCCGACAATTACACCAAAGAGATTACAAAGATTACACAGACTTTCTGGTTCAGACTCACGCCATGAAGAAGAACAACAATCCCAAAGAGATGAGACCGAAGGATAGGAGAGGTTTCAAGTGGAAGAACGTGATGGAATCCATATGGAAGGCGAATGAGAATTTCGTGAAATCGGTGACTGGAATGGGAATGACAGACAAGATATCTCTTCCGCACGATCCTGATGCCTTGTTGGAGAGATTGAGACTGTTGATGGCTAGCAGACAGGACGGTAACACTGGAGTGGATAACGAGAGAGTGAGCATGTGCAACGAATTATTGAGGCAGAAGGTCTTGACTGAGAAGGATTATCAAAAGTTGATGAATCGTTTGAAATAATAAAATAGTAAGAAAAAAGTAAAAATAAATATTAAGTAAATAAAAAAATATATATTCAAAAAAATAATTAAAAAAAGGAATTCTTAAAAAAATGTTAGTGATAAATAACAGAGGATACGCTAGATCTTACGTCTATGATGGATCGGGCATCGTGGATTCGATGATACGATTTTTAACTCATAAATTTACTGGCGACGCCACAAAACAGATTGCCTCGAGCGCTCTCAAAATTGGAGAGAAGACAGCGATCGATGTGGGTAAGAAAGCAGTGACCGAAGCGAGCGGTAGAACAGCTTCGGAAGTTGGCAAGAGAGGTGCCGACGCGTTGATTAATAAATTGATAACTCCACCACCTGTCAAACGATCGAGAATGGAACCAAAATGTTGGCTAGACTTGTATCATGATGTCGTACCAATACAAAACTTAGCTGAAATGACGAAAGGATCGAGATTGAAAGTGATTCATAAATAAAAAAATAACTTTTTATCAATAATATATCTAAAAACAGGAATTAAAATAAAAAAAAAATAGAAAATAAAAACATACTTGAAAACCTCGTTCAAAAAAAAAAAAAAACTGGAAAAAAAAATGAATATCAAAGACATGTCTTGGAATGGCGCGATGACCAATAGGTCAAATGCTGAGTTCTTCCCCAAGAGCACAAGAGGTCTGATAGTGGGAAAATCGAATTGTGGAAAGACCAATCTCTTGATGAATCTATCGTTATGGCCTGGCTGGTTGGATTACAACAGATTATTCATTTTCGGCAAAAGTCTCTTTCAACCGTAATACAGATTGCTTCGAGAGTGCATGATACATAAATTACCCAAGGACGTCATGTCGAGAACTGTCGACAATCGAGACGAATTTGAATGACATGAGACTTCGAATATATTGGAAGGGGTGGCGAAAGAATTGACTAGGAGAAATGCTGAGTGTTCAAATGTGGGATGTCTGTTTTACGAGAACGCCGACGACGTTCCCGATCCCAGACAGTTGAAGTCAGAGAATAACAATCTCATGATCTTCGATGATCTGCTGTTAGAGAGACAGAATGGATGCAAATTGTGTTACATTCGCGGATATCACAGCAACGTGGATTGTTTCTATCTGTATCAGGGAACATCTATTAGAACAGATAGTCGAGAATACGGCTGTGAAACAGTCCTTTCAAATCGTAGTGAGTCATGACATGACTCAATTCACAACGAAGTTCAAACGTTCCTTCGAATTGAAGAAGGAAAAGAGATCGAGATGGCGTTGGATAATCTCGAGACTTACTGTTCGTTTTCCAACATCACAGAAAAGAATAACGCATCCAGGTATTCTAATGGTGTAGATTGGTTCGAGATTTGATTTTCCAAAGGGCGTTACGACACAGACAATCTGAATCATCACAACCAGATGAGACTGAAGACCAACAGTCATGAAAGCAAGATAATAAGACTCGCTCCCAATATGAGTACTCTACAGATGATGTTAGACTTGGGAGATAATTTCCAAGTGGATTTTAGTGCAGAAGATTCGAACGGCAAGATGTAGGGATTTGATTGAAAGATGTATCGAGGTCATGCCACATCTGAAAATATGGTCGGCATTCTCGTGGTCAATAGCATTTTAGTGAATATCAATGTGATCGCAGGAAGTTACATCGATGGTAGCACTCAGCCTACGATCTACTTGTTCTTTCCGGATGTTTTACTGGGTTACAAGATCGTCGAGTGACCTCAAAATCTCGTCTATCTACCCATGATCCTGCACATGCTGTATAGCATCTAAACCACAGTGACAGATCAGAACAGCGATCTGTTAGATCTTCGCAGAAAGAGAGAGTGACTATACGATTTCACATTAGAGAGAACTGAAGAAAAAAAATAATAAATAATTTAAAAATAATATCTTAAAAAATTTATTTTATATATTATATAAGAAATAAAAAAAATTCAAAAAAAGAACCTTATAATATTAATAATTTGAAAAAAAAAATATATATATATATAATCAAATCAAAACAAAAAGAAAATATGAGTCAATACATAAATAAAAACGTGAACATATCCGAAGGACAGAAAGCTAAACTTCGCAGAGCATTCAGAAATCTAGGCAATGCTGTTAGATTTAAATTCAGTCTTCAAGATTTGGAGAGTGGTGGTAGCGATCGGATCGCCTGGACTAAAACTCAAATTGAAAGGATGGAGAAAGTGTTTCATAATCGAACAGGAATGATAGTGAGACTGAGTCCGGCTCAGCTGAGATATAATCTGAGTATGAAAGGTGGTTTCTGACCTCTATTAGCGGGACTAGCCACCAAAGTCGACAAATTAATGGGTAGAGGATTGTTTTTGAAGAAGAGGGGAAACAGATTGTTTTTGAAGAAGAGAGGAGCTGTGTGTCGCATATATGTCGAAGGTAAAGGATTGTATCTAGGACCTGTGAGCAAGGGCAGTGGCGATGCTTTCCATTGAGATGGTCTCTATCTGAAGATCGGAGAGAATGTGGAACCGATCAGTGAAGGTTTATTGTTCAGTCAGAACTCACCGTTTAAGAATATACCCCCTTTGGGTATGTTAATATAAAAAAATAACAATAAAAAAAAAATAATAAAAAAAATGAAACAAAAGGAGAGAAAACATCTTCCAACAGACTTGTTAACAAAACATTTGTTTTATGAAAGGCTTTTAGCTTTTTCTAAACATTTATGTGAGTATGCATTAGAAATAATTCAATTGGAACTAATCGTACATGACATGTGTTTAAACAGGTACGGAACATTGTTTTCGTTAACATTGTTATTCATATTCTTAAATCAAAGCTATTTTGAAAATATCGAAACGATGAAGTGTTCGAACGAAAAAAAAGTACCTTACCAAGATTATCGCATGATTATAGATGTCCTAGATCATTTAAAATATGAAGTGAAACTTGTAGAACATTACAATTACAGAAAATATCCTTTCTTTGTTTATTGTGCAAAAAACAAAGTTAATGTTTTCGATCGTGGTGATGGTGATGAAAATATTGAAAAATTCATCCACGCATGTGTCAAATTTATCCACAGATTACACTTGTTCACGTCAAATAGATCATGGATAGAATTTGCTAAATGGTTAAAAATCATTATCAATTATTTCCCATATCATCCTAACAATGATGTTGACAATTAAAAAATAATGGTTTTATCGAAATATGAAAGCATAAAAACATCCAAGAATGACATCTCTTCCTTATAATAATACGAGGGATTGTAATAGACAATGACTAGCATTCGTTCATTCAATTGATGATGCGATGATGCGATGAACAAAATGTGTTGTTATAAAAAAAACGTAATATATGAAAAGAAAAATAAAAAAAATTAATACAAAAACAAAAAATAAAAAAATAAAGAATAGAAAATTTTATTTTTTTTATATATATAATAATAATTATGAGTAAAATGGAATCAAGAGCTTTGTTTCTTTGAAGGGCGCTGTGCAGAGCTTACGCGATCTGCGTGAGTGAACAGCTTCCTCGCATCTTGAACAAAAGATGCCTCGGCTGTTGAGAGGAGAAAGAATTTAATCACATTAATTATTTGTGTCTTACAATGCAATGGGAAGAAATCGTCACCATCTATTTCATGCATGCATTGGAATACATCCGACGCAATGATGTGATCGAATGTTGAAATCAATTTGTCTTTTGTGTCGGAGAACCCAAGCCTACTAAATTGGAAGAGTTGAAGTTAGTGCATCGATGTCTCACCAACGAAGACAGGGGACACATTTTAGAATTTTTGTTGAAAATGGGGAGACCACTAAAAAATTTCCATTAAATAAAAATAAGGGATGAAAATAAAAACAAACACATAAAAGAATAGATGTAATAAATAAATAAATAAATAAATAAATAAATAAATAAATAAATAAATAAATAAATAAAATGAAAATGGAAACTCAAAGTAAAAAAATATATCCATCAGATAGAGAAATTGAACGTCGAGCCCATGGCACCTTATCTACCACACACACCACTAGGATGAGGACAAAGTGACGACGTGGGGTTAAAGGTATTGAATTGAACAGATCAATAGAATTCAATCGCATTTGATGCGAGAGAGAGAGAATCTTGTTGTTTGCTCAATAAGAAATATTCGTGATTAGAGAAATTTATGAGTGGTGTGGATTTCACTCGCATCATGGTCTCTATGGGTTTAAATGTTGCCGGAATCAGTCTGTTGTTGGCCACCGTCGTTGCTCTTCCAGTCGAGTTGGCTGTAGATGGATTGGCTTTGACTGCTGGATCCGTTAGTACAATTGGAAAATTTCTCGCTTAGAAATTATCATTAAAGGGCAAAAAGCACGAAAACATCAGCGTTTTGGCCGATGCAAAGATTGACACTGTGTCGGATAAGACATCCCTAGCATTGAAAGATAGGAGGATTTCGGACCGCGAATACGTCGACATATTGAACAAAAAACAAAAATACGAAGTTATGAAAGCGAAGATAAGATTCAAGAGTCATCAGTTCATCAAGGAACATTGAATGATTCTCTCATGGAATAATGTAGGGAAGATACGGGGCGATCGTTTCGTAAATTGTTGGATCCCGAAAAGATTCCGGAAGCAATTGATTGAAAAAAAAACATTCAGATCAAGACGCAATTCGACAGGAAAGTGCCAAAGAGAACCAAGGCGTTTGCCCTAGTCCTGTCAGATAGAGAGTTAGAATTCAAATCGGACGGACAAAAAATGTCCATCGTTCGATGAAAAAGATAATAATTATTAAAAAAAATTAAAATACCAAAAAAAAGTAATGAATAAAATAATTAAAAAAAATGTAATTGGATTTTGAGAGATAAAAGATTCAATTTCTCAAAATCCTATTATATATTTTTTTTTATTTTGAGTTGTCTCCCCTACATCACAAAATTGATTTTATATTTCATTTTTTTTAGTTTTCACTGTTTGTTCAATGGATCAAGTTCCACCAACAGAGAGACCACTGAACTGGCGGCTTCAGGATTATTGGTTTTCATATTGAAATTGATCCTATCCCCCATCTGCACATTGAGAGGCATACCGAAGATGCTGGTGTTCGAATGTCGATCCTTCATCTTTTTGACTCTGTACCTCTTATCGGTTTCCACATCATTCACCATGAGATTGACGACCGCTCTATTGTTCGAGTCCATAGAAGTCAGACTCATTCAAATAATCTCGCCTCCCGCTGGCATGGGATATCCTATCAGACCGTGCAGCGGTCGTTATCTCCGTTTCGAAAGGACCAATCAGCTTTTTTCGCTTCTAATGCACCACTCTCCTCGGCCCAAACAGTGATCAATTGTCTGGCGTATTTTATCTTTTCCATGACGGACATAAGAGTGCAGGCATCCGACATGTGCGTGGGATCCGGTAGATTCGTGAGTGCGTGTCCTCCCATGTCCAGTTTGGCTTCCATGATATCACCCTTTCTTCAGACCGTATTTTCGTCCATGTACTGACTGCGCTAGAAGCGAATTCCGGTTCATCGTTCCTCCGGATTTTTTGTTCAGATACAATTCATCGACTTGAGATTCCAGATACAGAGACAGATTCAATACCTTGTTGAATCCCGCATCCAGACCCGATTCCATTTCTAACTTGTCGACGTTATTTTCTCAGTTCCAAGTCTACGTATTGTTTGGTTGCCCCATCATTAGGATTCGTGGGAATGGGTACATTGGTTATCTTGTTAAAATTCGCGTTCAATTCGGACTGTATCACTTTAAGAACGTGGCGATCTCTCAGATGTTTACTGAATCTCCCGTGAGCGTCATCTGAATATCTTTTAGTGGTGACATCGGTTGAATCTCTAGGATCCGCTACATTCACCACTCATTTAGATTTCAAGTCAAGATCGTCCGTCATGTCTTTATTCTTGTAATTATCTCTCATCATCTGCCAGAAATGTTCGTCTTCTCTATCAACGTATTTTTAGTCACTGCATCTGACAGATTGATTGGTTCTGGAAGATTGTAGATTTTCTTATTGTTTAAGATCAAAGGTTCTTCTCGAGGCTCGTATCTCTGGATGTATCATTCGTCTAAGTTAGCAATGTCACCACCACCAACAACTTCAACCATTTTTCTTTTCTTTCTAGAGGAACTTTCATTATTGTCAGCATGACCAAATTTATCGACTGTCATGTTTGTTTTGTTTTTTGGGGTTATAATTATTTAATTTTTTTTGTTTTTATTTTAATTATAACTTTATTTTTTTATATTCTTTATTTATTTATCTATCTATATCAGGGTTTTTTCTTTCTCCTTCTTTAATGTTTATCGTTGAGAATATCCTGAAAGTGATCTCCTTCCACTCATGAGAACGCAGAGGCACAGGTGACCACAAAACACTCGATCCGGTGCTTGCACTCTTTCGTTATTGCAATTAGCTGGCATTAACTAGTTCCTTATTTATGTCAGCGGTGAGATTCCGTAGCTATCAAAATAATAATTTTTATTCCGATTCGAAAACCACGCAACCCAATGCATGCCCTCACCTCCGATATCATCCAGATTAAAAATTCCACATTCCGAATTGTCATCTTTTTTCCTCGGTAAGGCATCTCTAGAAAACACACCTCGAAAATGTTTGATTTTTAAATCTTTTGCCACCTTCGACAGAACAAAGTTGGATAGGGGTTCGTTGGGTAAGACGACACCTTCTACGGATATGTGTCTTATTTTCTTCTTATTCATAAATATGTTTTTTTTTATTTATTCTTTTTTTATTCTTTTTTTAATGTATAACTCACAAGCTTTTTTTTTATCCAACGTAACGGCCAAAACCGGCCAGCGCTATTCTCAAAAATCGCCAATTAATTTTCATTATTTTTTTCATTTTTTGTCTCAAAAACATAGGTTATGACCCCTCGTTGGAACGAGCTCGTCGAGCTCGTTCCAACGTAGGGTCATAACCTATGTTTTTGAGACAAAAAATGAAAAAAATTAGTTATTCAAGAATTATTTTTGCAAGTGTCGTCTGCTTTCCACGTTAGGTACAAAATTCCGATGTCTTCAGTAGTACAACATTCATCCTGTCGATTTTGTAGTTAAATTATCACGGAATAATGTCCGAGTGTGAAAGTGTGCATTTTATCCTCACATATAATTATCTTATTGTCGTCACCAGTCAACGCAATCTTATTGCTTTCTTTGGTGTATGTCTCATGATTTTCGCTTTGAATTGCATTCATCTTTTTATACACTGTTGAACCTTCGACAAGACACTCTTTATACTCATTGAAAGTGATGTTTTTATTTATCACACACGCTTGAATGCCTTTACATCTCTTGATCTCTTCACGGTCGAGGGGATAAGCATACAATTTTGGTCTCAAACCCACGAATTCAGTGATCTGTCTTCCACCACTCTCGTCTTTGAATTTACCAACACTTTTATTGACACTCGTTGGCATCTTAGATGGGTGATTGTCGGGATAATTACTTGTGTCAAACCATTTGTTAACGTCTGGTGCTATGTCCTCGTAGATGTCTCGAGTCTCTATCTTATAAGCCAGACTATCCGTGTTGGTGAACAATAGTTTTGCTTTCAAACCAAATTTGGATTTGACGTAATCGTAGTGAAACACATGCATCAACTGCTTGCTGACGTCTAAGATGACTGCTCAGAGATAACAGGGTTTGTCGAACTTCATATGCATCTTTTGCATTCGATACACTTCAATTAATCTCATCCTGTGATCGATGTAACATTTCAGATTTTCGCAATAGACCACGTACTTGCATTTGTGATTTAAATTGGGAACACGTTTTTCGATGCCATTAGAGTCTATTCGTTCGGGAGCCAGTAGATAATCATTGTGTAGATTGTGTAACGTTTCCGGATAGTCCAAATTGACCTCTAGAATACAAGGTTAGTGTCTCCATTTCTGTTTTTCTTCTAACGTTTCGACCATTTGAAATTTCCGATCGGTAAAGGATGACTCATGGCCCAAAAGTACACATTATTAGCATCCCAATACTGTATGTATTTACTCGGTTTTTCCGAATTGAAATCTTTTCCAGTGTGAGAATTATTAGCTTTAGCATATCTGGTGGAAATCATAGAGACACCATCCCTCACAGCCTTTTTGAACATGAGCAACATGTCAACGTCCGTTAATAATTCCAATCGGATTTCGGTCGTCTTCAAAAGAGCATCCCAGGCAGGTCCGGGTGCCGTTATATACCAAGCCGGATCTAGTTCATTATGTCGACAACACACTCGCCAAAAATTTCTTGAACACATCGGCCAAGAGAAGCACATCGATTTTCAGATAGAGTCGTGATAATCTCTCATGGATGTCATGTCGAATAATCTCCACACTTTTTGTGCATGTTCATAATAATCATCGGAAATGTGGGACTGGTATAATTTCAAATGAAAATCTCCTTTAGGAGGTAGAGCAACGTCGTCGAATTTTTCGAGATCACTCATGTAATCGTAAGGGTGGACACCTTTCCTCAACATGACGTCCACCAATTGTTGTTGATCATCAAAATGTTTACTCATGATTTTAAATTTCTCCCTATTCAAACTGTCGACTAATTTTTCCAAACTAGCCGACATGAATTTATAACTGTAAAATGAAACATATCTCTCTATGGATGGGAATCAATCCATCGATGCTTATCTTTTTTATCAACAACCTTCCATTTAGTTAAGGTAATGTATTTTTCGTCGCTTTATGCAACGCAACTCAACTTTCCTTCGATGACACCCATATTTTTCATGAACAGGTCACTGTCATAGCCCGCAAGATTGTGAAATATCACTGCATAGAATTGAGCATCTCAAAATCTTAAATTACATTTGTTGTCAGCAGTGCCACGAAACAGAAACCATGTAGTGATCGTGATCTCTAACTTTTTTTTTGTTATTTTCACAATTATTATCGAATGGATGTCTACAGATGTGACATTCAGTGGTTTCCTTGTCTTCTTCCCGTTGCTCTGGTGTGATGATCATGTCTTTAGATTTTTTAAAATTTGTAATATAATTCTTGAATTTTCGATTGTAGCTCTTCCACGAATTTTTGAGCCACATCATCATCATCTGAACATTTAGTGTAGATGAATGGACCTGACGATTCTCGATCATCGAAAGAACATTTCACGTAATAACAATAGCCCGAAGGTATGTGATTCTGGTGTTTTTTGGCATAACTCCTACACTCGTTGGGCTGGCAAAAATTCATTTTCGTGGTGAAACATTCGAAATTGGCATAGACGACGAATGGCGGTTCTAATCTTCTACTGTGGTTGTGAAAGTTCATGTAAGTGTTAGGTTTAGGCACTTCGATGGCAACGCTTGGTTTTGTCGTTGCAATATTCCCGATGACGCATCAACGATTCTTGATGAGGGAACGAATTCATGCAGTTGAGACAGAAGAATCTCTTGCTCTGATGTTTTGTAATCTGCTTCGGCAGCAATCGACTCATATTTTTAATCCAGCAATAATGCTGATTGTCACTCTCGAAATTAATACCAAATTAACAATATTTTCTCTCTCTTTTGGCGACGTCAGTCTGAGGGGATAGACTATTTGTTTTTCATTTTCGCACCCCAAGACGATCAAGGCCACGGTGGGATTTAGCTTTTCAAAATGCTCGATGTATTTCAACCAAGTCGGGAAAGGCACTCCCGTCCAATCGAGATTTTTATAAGTCTCCATATATTTGGAAACTCTATCAACATTCTTTGCTACGGGATATAAGGCCGATGTGATCGCCCATTTGAAACACTCACTATCATCTTTATTGTTCACGTTAATCACGGCATGTTTATTATATACAAAATCAGGCAATTCTATATAGGAAGATGTTCTCAAAGGATCGTGTCTATCCACAAGAATCTCGAGATTCAATACCTTCTCAAAAGTCCAACCACTTCCCTTGAGATGATAATGAGCCAAAGATTCCAACATCTTGTCTTTCATCACTTCGTAAACATCAGATAATTCATCGTCTCTAAACACAGTCTAGTTTTTAGATTCGAAATAGGTATTTTTCACCACGCTCTCACCCGCGTTCGCATCGACCCTCTTAGTCAGACAATGCGAAATCATTTTTATTTTTAAACCCCTTTCTAGTAGTTTTCGAAATACATCCAACACTCCACCCTTCGCCCGTTCCATGAACGATTCGGGATCGAGATTTGCAAGACTGGGAATCACGTCGAAAGTTTTAAAATATCCTTTAATGGCGACATCTCATTCTATCAGAATCAACGATTTCTCTAATGCTTTGAATATGATTCCCTCTATCACATCGCACCCCTTTTTTTTCCTCCAGCTTTCTCACGACTGCATCCATCGCTTTTTGTAACGAATCATCATCTCAAACTGCATCGCCTTTCATAGTTTCCACAGTCGTTTGTCAACGTTGTTTCGTCGCCACTGCTGCCTTCTTATTTTTTTCATGATTCAAGTTTTTGTCGCTGTTGTAGATCATTCGTCCACTCCCTTTCCATCGAGTAAATGACTGATGCATTCCTGTTTTTTCATGTGTTTATCACCTTTCAAATTCAATAACTGGCATACTTTGGCTTGTAACTTCACAAGTTTTTGATCATAGGTCTCCTCACACACGACTCCAATCAATGCTCCTTTAGTTCTGTAACAGCTGTAATTTTTAATTAGACGAATATAACTTTATCACGTAAGGCATTGTTGTTTTTGGCATTTTTTTATGTTAAAGCTTCTTATTTTAATATATAAAATATTTTAGTTTTTTTTTTAAAAAACTTTTTTCGAATTTTTAAACTTCTTATTTTAATATATATACATATATACTTTTTTTAATTAAAAACACCAATTTTTTTTCAAGTGAAATTCAATTTTTTTTAACACATAAAACATTTAACACGAAAACAATAAATTAAGACGATTTAGGTACATCGCATCCGAACTAATCATTCATACCTTCACCTAAAAAAAACATTTGACAACTGAGTCTCATCAGTAAAAAAGCTCCCCCACCCCAAAAAAAAATAATTGTATACCATAGAAAACCAGTACTACCTCACCTTCATAATTCGTTCAAAAAAAGGTAAACAGTCACTCGACCCAGATTCATATTTTTCCCTTCATTCAGTAATGAAAGTAGACGTTTTAAAACGTGGTTATATTTTATAGTACACATCAAACTAAAGAAAACATCTGGTTATTTTATTATACAAAAATGAACAGTCTAAATTGTGAAAGCTATCACTCCTCATTAATATGTCAATCAGGTGAGTGCACATTCCTCGAGATAAAGAAACGAAATGCACTTTTAATGGGTTTTTTTGGAGTCGTGATTTAAAATTTATCTTATAATGGACTTCATAATCTCAAGTCCGTGACCAGGATATTTGTTTTAAAGGTATTCTGTCCACATTCATAGACAAAACGGAATATCAAATTCACTTTCTCAAAAGTTCGATTTCACCAGAGATTAAATTCAATTTATGGATTAGTTGTTCAGAAATATTCGGATATATGTTACGTCCATAGAACAATGATAAATCGTCTGGGTTAAAATTTTCGATCTTATCCGATAGGATCGTCAACAAATTGCCTTGATATTCGTACATTAAATCCAGATCGATTTCGTTCAATTTCAGAGGTAAGACACTTTTCTCATATTCCTGTGTCAACACACTAGTGTCCACGTCTGTCAATTCAATAGCGTCGTGAGATTCCAACCTATACATTTCAGTGTCAAACTTTGAATACCTTTCGACCCTCTTCAAGTTTAATGCAGATTTTTTAGGTGTGGAGGAGTTCATGACCGATTATTTTTTATAAAATATTAAATTTTGTGTTTTTTTCTTAAATGATAATAATTATTAATTGTAAAAAAATATTTTGTTTTTTTTTTCTTCTTATATATATGTAAAATATAAAATAACTTTTTTACAGTTTTTTTTTTCTTTAATGACAAAAAACAATTTTATCATCATTTGTGTCACAACTCATAATACTCACATCTTCAATCGCGATCCTCCTCCCCCAATTCCCCCAGATCGTCGTCCAGCTAACCTAACAATTCTCGGACTCGCGTGCTCGCATTCAAACGGTCGAGTTCACCGGCACAATTTACTCATTCACCTCGATCAAACCGTCGTCTTTTACTGTGGAAATCCGCGTCCTGGATCGAGTTTTACTGGCACAATTTTTGAATTCAGCACGATCGAACCGTTGTCTTTTAGTGTGGGAATTGACGTTCGATCGAGTATTTTTTCCAACTCAAAAACCGAAAAAAACACTGTCTTTTCGGAATTTTTCCCAATTGAAACCTCAGTTCTAATTTGTCACCGGTCACAAGTCGTGCAACTCTATTCATAAGGAAATTTGAAAAAAATCACCCCAATGGGAAAATCAGTGTTTAATTTATCAAAAAGTGAAATTTTAGACACTTTTCGAGAAATTCCGACGAAAGTGAGCCAGAAATGCTCGAATTTAAACATTTTCCAGAAAAAAACACAGTGTTTTCTGGGAACAATTGAATTATTTTTAGAAAAAATCAACTTTTTTACCAGAAAAATTAAGAGGGTCAAAATAACTCAACTATTCTGGTTCACCCAAAATTCTGGCTCACACGATTGGAAGTGAGCTAGAAACTGCCCTAACAACCTACTGCCTTTCATTTATTTTTAACTTTTGGTGAAATGCGTAATGTATTCCCGTAATTACACATCACGGGGATGTGCTACGATATATGAAAGGTATGTGCCACCTGAAGGTAACATTACGAAGAATTCGTATGAAATATTGTGTGAATTGCTGACCGCCGTCCATATACATTGTAAGTGCACATGTGTCTACCGTGTTGTTTGTTGAATTAATATGGCTGGCCCGTTACTTTTTTATCTGGGTTGAAATAAAAAAAAACTAAAAAAACGAGAGTCCGCCTTTATTTTATGATTATTGTGTTGAATCACCCTCATATGCAGTTGGGTCGACACGACTCTCTAATCACAACCTTGTCTTCCCTGAATAACCATATTTGTGTTTTCGTAATTCGTCGTGAACAATGTTTGGACAATCTTTATCTTACATATTAGGTCTGAATGTCAAATGTCCATTTAATACTTAGGAGTAATTCCTGAGCTCAAACGACTCCTGGACTTTGCATACTCTATTATCATTGTCCGGAACTAAATATTTTCGTTCAGAAAGATTTGGAAATCTCACAATCTTTGTTTTGTACTACCGCTGTTGACAACGGTGTTGTGTTCTATGGGTCATAGTATGTTCGAATGCATGTATCTACGTAATATGCCACTGTTTTATAGTCCATATTTTTATTGACCCAACTGTTGACCTGGGAAATGACGTCATAGTTGCGGTGCATAGTAGGTGTCACATGGATTTGTCGTGGTATCGTGTATAACCAGTCATATTGCGACTATATATATATTTCTCTACTTTCTCCAAAGAAAAAATAGAAAAGATCAGCGACACTCTGAGCACCGGTCAGTGCTCAACTTTAAAAACGTCAACCCCCAATGAACCCAGCTTCTGCGCTCAACTCCACTCCTTCGACATGGTTGAATGCCAAACGGTCTCCAAAATAATTGCTAATTCACCCTCAAAGCAGCGCACCATGGATCCGATCCCGACCTGGCTATTAAAGGCGTGCCTGCTAGTCTGATATCATACATCACAAAAATAGTTAACACCTCTCTTTTATGTGGGGTTTTCCCGACAACAACGAGGCATGCTCTTGTGACACCAATTCTCAAAACCCTGGCTTAGATTCGGAGATGGGCAAGGCACTTAGCCCCGATTGCCTACATGGGGGCACGATGACGCTGTGTACTAAGGCGTACTGCACGTCGATGGTGCGCATGTCTTCAACCAATCTAACCCTGCCTGTGCCGCGGTGCAGATTTCAGAGTTACGATGTTGGAGAGCTGACAGCTGCTCGTCGTTGCTCGGTGGTTCTCTCCGGGTACTCCGGCTTCCTCCACCCGTAAAACTGTCACCGACATGATATGACCCTGGCTGTTAATGTGTCGTTAAACCCTAATAAAAAAAATAAAAAAAAAAAAAAAAAAATAGATTCGGAGATATTGAAGATCTACCGCCCGGTTTCTAACCTTTCTTTTCTATCAAAGGTTATTGAAAGGGTGGTTGTTCTCCAATTGAAATCCCACTTAACATCACAGAGACTCAGTGAATCTTATCAGTCTGCTTATCGTCCCTTCTGTAGTACTGAAACAGATTTGCTACGTCTGCAGTCCGATATCCTAATGTTTATGGACAAGAATTTGGTATCTTGCCTTGTCCTGCTAGATCTAAGTTCAGCTTTTGACACCATATATCACAATTTGTTTCTGCGCAGGCTTGAAGAGAGCTGCGGCATCACTGGAAACGCCCTGCAATGGTCCACCACCTATTTAGAAAATCGCCCGCAGAGTGTCGTAATAAACGGTGCTGCGCCCAATAAAGTCACGCTGCGCTTTGGTGTGCCACAGGGATCGGTCCTCGGTCCCTTGTTGTATACAATTTATATTTTGCCACTTATGACATAATTCGTCAACACGGTTTGGAATACCATTTCTATGGTGACGACACCCAGCTGTACATCCATTTTCGTCCATCTGCAGAGAGTGCTGCATGCAGCAAGCTTGAGGCTTGTGTAGTTGACATAAAAACATTGGATGACAGAAAACCATCTAGAGCTGAATGGAGACAAAACAGAAATAATTTACTTTGGAATGACAAAGCAAATATCTGGAATTTCGAAACTGCCCATAATCGTGGACGATGTGTGTATAACACCATGCTCATCTGTTCGAAACCTAGGATTCTTCATGGATGAAACTCTGTCGGCCGGGAGACATGGAAATCATGTCTGTCGATCGGCATTTGTGGAGGATCGGTAAAATTAGAGCCTTTTGAGATGAGTCCACAATAGGAAAATTAGTTCATGCATTCATCACCAGTCGCCTAGACTACTGTAACTCCTTATTAATTGGCTGCTTTAAAACACAGGTTGAAAAAAATGCAGCACGTGCAAAATTGTGCAGCACGCATGATCACAAAAAAGTCGCAGATTCTGTCACATCACCCCAATTCTGTTCACACTTCAATGGCTCCCAGTAGAAAAAAGAATCCAGTTCAAAATCATTCTACTCATATTCAAATGTCTGAATGCAATGGCACCATCCTATCTGCCTGAACTTGTAAGTGCTTCCAAACCTGGAAGACCGCTCTGCTCTCAAGATATTCTTAGTCTCGTCCAACCGAGGTCTAAATTGGTTACAGCAGGCGATAGAGCTTTTTCGGTCATTGCCCCAAAATTATGGAATGCTCTACCACCCCACTTTAAAACACCACAAACACTTAACAAATTCAAAAAAGCTTGAAGACACACATCTTCCATCTAACTTTCCTCGATCAAAAAGACTAGAAACTTAAAGACGTAGGTGCTATAACATTTAGCTTTCTACCTTTCAATTTGTACAGCCATAGAGCACTTCGTGTGGATATAAGGTTTATAAAATTGATCTTAATCTTATATACCGTGATGATGGTTGTGTTGCGGCGCTTATGCGGCACGTGTTGTAATGGTGATACCTATTTCGATCATTCGTTTTCGATGATGTAGCACACATATTGTTTTCTATTGTGTTACGTGTTTCTTCGGAGCCGAAGGCTTGCAATAGTTTGGGGTGTGTTCTGATGGTGTTTGATTGTAGTGGAATTACCAGAAACGTCTCAGCAATAACAAAAATTATCGACACGGACCATACAAAACCTCTAAAGTAGGGTTTTCTCGCTCAAATTTGGCAAGCAGGTGTCAAATAAATTCCCTATTTCAGCCCACAAACAACCGTTTACCAACCAAACATATCCTAGTCAACCTATCAACAACACCGCCCTGCCTGTTCAAGACCCTGTTCTGACTACCAGTCTACCGACCACTTGTCGTGATCTGTTGTCTCAAGGCTATGCGTGTTCGTGACCCATACACTCTTCCTCAGTGTGATAGAATCGACCTATCAAATCGATCTACAAAGATGAACAAGCCAATCAGCTTGCGCCATTCACCTTAGCCCGGCGCACCATCTGTCCAAACATATATCATATTGCCTGATATCAGAAGTGTGTTGTCCTGCTAGTTGAACGTGCTAAAGAGTTGTTTGAGCTGTCACCTGCCTCATCTGGGCATTTAGAAAACTTTAGCAACCACTGTTATGGTGACCACGGGTTGAAAGCTTATGGTGACCACTGGTTGGAGACCAGTGGGTACTTTTGGGACTGCTGCTTGGGGATCAGTATCGAAGAGATCATTGTCGATGGACGATAAATCGAGAGCCCTACTGCTATCAGACACTACCACCTACTACTACCGCGGTCTCATATCACTGTACTACTGTCTACAACAACTACGGATCTTACTGCCCATGCCTCATAAAGTTCAATGTCACTCAGCGTCCTGTTGTTGACTTCGCCTGAAACTGCTTTAAGTCTTTCCATGATTCTACCATTCCGACGCCAGGCTTCCAGTCTAAGTCTTATGCTTGGCTCCCAGTGCTATTGTCTTTTTTGTGATGTGGTTATGTACAAGTCTACATTTTACACACGACGCATGCAAAACACGGGCACATGCCAGAAGTCCCGATATGTGCTTGTGTGCCAGTGCAAAATGGAAGCACATCACCTGCAGGACATGGGCACATAAGGATGCCTTATTCCTAGACCATCACATAGCTTCTTTGCCCATAGCTCCTAGAATATTGACTTTTTGGAGCCTAGTTCCTACATAGTCACTAGCATTTCAGCTCCTATATCTTGTGCATGGCATCCTGGTGTTTACAACCACCCCATACTAGTCGCCTGTAGCTTATCCAGTACTATCTGTCCTATGATTTGCTTCTAATTTTACTATCTTCGCCCGTCCAGTATTAAGTCTTCTATCACTACCACTAGCTTCTACCAATGCAGGCTACGCACAGAACTACAGTCTTCAGCCCCTACTGATATCCTAGCAACTTGCCACTATCCCACAAGCACACCGTGGAACAGAGGAGTGCCACAGCCTAACCGCGGCCATAATCCTCCTGTGGTAAACCGCTATGTCGCAATCTACCTCCCGTTTGCCATCGCCCAGTATCCGCACGCGTTCATGTGCTGCATGCGAAATGCACACATTGTGTACTTTCACACAATTACATTACATGGAACACCAATCAAATATTCCTACAGTGATAATAAGTAGTTATTACCTAGTAGAAGAAACCAATAGTAGGGGTCCTAGTCGTATAAACTAACAGTGGTGGAAGATAGCAACCATGTGCGAATACATTAGACTAGTAGTGGAAGCACGAAACATGTCGGATAACGGTAGTCATGGACAAACCAACAGTAGTGCAGTGGTAGGAGACAGTAGTGTCAGAAGCAAGTCACAATAGTTGCCTAGTGGTGGAAGCCAATCGTTGTACTATTAGGAGATAGCAGAGGGAATATTTTGTGGTAGCAGCGGGATAGTGTCAGGTGTAATTGAAGTATTTGTAGAACGCAGTGCAAGGTGAAAACTGTACTGATAGAAGCCAGTAGTAGGAGAACACTGTAATACTGGATGAAGACAGCAGTGGGAGATCTAGTCACAGAACAAGCTGTTGTAGCAGTGCCTTTAGTACGTGGAACTGTAGAAACCGGGAAACCATGGCCAGGATTTGGGAACCAAAAAGCCAATGGTTATGTAGAATCTAGGAGACACGAAGTTCAATAATCTATGAGCTAAGAGCTAAGCAGCTTTGAGGTGGTATCGGGTCTAGGAGTAAACGACCAGTATGTGCCCATGTGGTGTATGTCAAGTGCGATCATTTTGCACTAGCACACACGAACATCTCGGCACTTCTTGCATGTGCTTACGTGCGGTAGATATTGGGTATGCACATGGGTCTATTGCACAACCATATCTCGGAAAGAGAGTAGTAATGGAAACCAAGTATAAGAGTGGAAGTCATGCGTAGGAATGGTAGAAGCACGGTGGTGAGACAACTAGCATTCGTTTATTCGAAAATAGTGTAACAATGCTTTAAAAGTAAACACGGGTCTGAACAAAGGGGAAACAAACCGAAGAGAGATATCCACCTACGGTAGCGTTTTTGTAAAGAAGCCATGTAACATTAATCTGAAATAAATAACCTGAAAGCTCCCAAGTGATTCGTCTTGCTCAAAGACACATCGCAAGTGTATCCTGACCCCCACCACTTGCTTTTGTCGTGGAGCAAGACGCTTAACCTCGCTTTCTCATATTGTGGCGCGGTGGGACAATGTGCCTTCAACCAATGCAACTCGGATTCAAGACCGTTTATGTCTGGTTAGTAGTGGCTTACCGCTGCTCGGTGGTTCTCTCTGGGTTCCCCGGCTTCCACCACACAACTGTCCATCCGATAATCAAAATAACACCAACGGGAGTCGCAAAGCCCCACATCGTTCCCGCAGGGGTATACATTCCGTAAACACCCTTCCTTGCTCAGAGATTCGTACTTATTCAGCTTGCATCCGTGTCGAATTTTTGTGTAAGGATATCATCTTAATCCCCATTATCTTATAAGTAATGGATTTTGACCTTTTTATCATTGGTCGAAAAGTTGGCATGAATAAACAATAGATTAGAGCCGAAATCTATCATGGACAAAAGTTGTATTGGTTTAACCAACGACTTTTGATTATTCATACACCCACACGGGCAAATAATTTTGGCCAAGTCAACGTGAGTCTCATTGACTCTTAATTGCCGGAGAATTCCAATAGGGTCGGAGCCTTTTGACGGAACTTTTTGTCAAAGCCAAAAGTGACGGGCTATAATCTCTGCTTCCCTTGACTGAATCGGGACCATAAGTGGTATACGTTTTGTATGTATTAGTTTGCTATCATATGGTAACAATAGTTATGTGTGTATGGATATGGCTATAGAAAGTTAGTATAGGTATTGCATCGGAGATTGAACTTTCCCGCGAAAAGGTTGAGGTTGTCAATAACGTTGTGACGTCATAATGTGCAGGTGCCGTCAAAAAGATATTAACTGCCATCGATATCCACTCTGCTTGCCAACGTGACGTTCATCGGGTCTCTGGGGGGTGGGGGGGGGGGGGGGGGGGGTTTGTCATGCCACCCTAAACGTGTGATCATACTATTGTACCAAGGTCTTAATAATGTATTACCATACAGTGACTACTGCAAAAGTACTCTTTCGTTATCATGCTGTAATATAATTTATGGGGGTAGGTCATCACTTCAGTTGTTCGTCCACCCTAATCCAACAGGCCGAAGGGTCTTTAACATACCGGGGTATGTTTCGATGGTTCATCCTCCTCATTGGCAGTATAGCATGGGACGGTGTGTGCCTCTGTTGGTCTATTTTAGCCTATAGAGGCCTTTTGGCCCACCCAATGCATATAGTAAACGCCCCTACGAGATGTTATGTTATGTTATGTTATATGTTCTAATTATAGTCGGTGGAATGGGGGAGTACAGGAGTACCTTGGTAGTATAGTATGGGGCTGTATGTACCCCTGTTGGTCGATCTTTAGTCCAGATAGTCATTTTAGCCTTCCCAGTGTCCTATAGTCCACGACTCTGTGGGATGCTATGTTACGTTATCTATCAGGACAGGTGGTATGGGACTCGTGTTCGGTGGAATACATGCGTGGTATGGGACTAGTGTTCGGTGGAATACATGCGTGTAGTTGCACACAATGTCTGTAGGACACATACCGCATATGGGTACCAGTCAAATGTGCTGATATGTGTTTTTGTGCAAATGCTTAATGTGTCGCAAAAACATGCGGCCCATGGGGACATACGATGAAAAAAAAGGATTCTATAACCACTATCAGATCGTAATTTGGGATTCCGTAATTTGGGATTTCGTAATTTGGAATTCCTGGTCAACTTCTTTTCGACAAACCCGAGTGTATTGCCCTTCCCAACACATCACATTTGCGCGACAAATAATCTTGTCACATTTGATCAGCTCGTTTGGGAGCACACCGGTCAGGGAATAAAACAAAATGCAATTTTATTTTATTATTGCCAACATTAGCAGTTGTTTCCCTCGTGATGTTCAAAGCATTATTTCTCATGCAATTGTGCGGGAGTTCTACAAAACCGTTTCAAACGTAATGTTTTCACACCAATAAGATAAAAAAACACTATGTTTAATAACAGATTGGACGAGGAGAAAAGTTACAAAACTGAATTGCGTAAGACGGAGTTGGAAATGCTGTTGCAATCGTCTTTTCAAGTAGTTGTATCAGAGCGTTCACAGTGAGAAACAATGTAAGCAACTAACATTAAATTTGTATTGTCGCCAACAATTCACCACCCGCAGTGGTCTCAAAAGATAGTGTTACATGTGCACATGGTCGTAGTTTGTTATACTTCTGTTTGTCTGCATGTAGAAGGGATTTATATTATCTAAGAACTCAATCGCCGCTCGATCTACTCTCCCTTCTCGTTAAGCTATATTCACGCATGTTACTGGGCACATGTGTTAGTTGTATAATTGGGGGCGCGGTGGCTCTGTTGGTAGAGGTGCAGGCTGCAAGCCGAGCGGTCCTCGGTTCGAATCCCACCTGCGGCAACCGCGTTGTGTCCTTGGGCAAGACACTTCGCTCCAATTGCCCACGTGGGGGCACGGTGACGCTGCGTACTAAGGCGTACTGCACGTCGATGGTGCACCTGTCTTCAACCAATGCTAACCCTGATTGTGTGGAGTTAGTATGTTGGGGAGCTGACAGTTGCTCGCCGGTGCTCGGTGGTTCTCTCCGGGTACTCCGGCTTTCTCCACCCGTAAAACTGTCGTGGTCATGATTAGCCACTGTGCAGAAATATGTGACCTTAAACACCAATAAATAAATAAATAAATAGTTGTGTAATTTACTTTGCCCAACCCTATAAATATATATGGTCCCCGCGCCCACCCACGATCCCGCCACACACACAGGAACAGAGCATAGGTTTTCGGACATTAATAAGTCTCGATTTTATATTCACCTTGTGTTCACGAAACATGTGCTACAATTTCTCATGAAAGCAAGCATATTTGGAATGTGTGCCCCCCATATGCTTGAAGATGCTTTCTTATAATGTCTAACTCCTTAAACTACAGTAATTCGCGAAGGTTTGTGAGAGGGGAGCGGACCCACAAACCTATATAGCTTTCTGAATAATTTGATAGCCGTAGGAAAGAATGCACAAATGCTTTATAGTTGATGACAGGTAGATTACTAAGAAAAAGAAAAACAAGTTTAATTTAAATAGAATTTCACAATGAAACATCATGCAGAATAACAAAAAAATTTCAGCTCCAGCTAGTATAACCTGGAGGTCCTTTAACTGGAACATCGCTGGAGCTTTTATGTTTGTTTCGTTGGATTCGACATAACCCTTTACCAAACGCAGACGATTTCAAAATTTATTATTTTAAATATCATTTTTTTAATTTTTTTTTTCAACAAAATTCAATAAAACCATATCATGTGACCCCTCTTTGGAACGAGCTCGTCGAGCTCGTTCCAAAGAGGGGTCGTAACCTATGTTTTTCAGACAAAAAATGAAAATTTTACTTATTCAAGAATTTTGTTGGCAAGTGTCGTCTGCTTTTCATGTTAGGTAAAGGGTTAAAAAACATAACTCAACGTTTAGTAATAATGCTATGCACAAGGGGTGGAAAATATATTTGGTGATTTTCATACAAAAATTTTCAGTTTCAGTTGGAGCAATCTTTTAACCACAGGTACTCGACACAAGCTGAGAAATCGAAAAAAAGTATATACGATGGCATTTTGGTTTGGATCCTGTCGTTGCCCCCCCAAAAAAATATAAACATAAACAAGGGACACAACGCTTTTCTAAAACGATTGCATTCACCTTCATTTTGTCCCTCTCAACTTTGATTTATCAAGCGCTACTCGGTGTCAGTCGAAAGGCCATATACCAACTTTACAGTGGTGTATTACACGACCCTTGGGCCTTCTAGGGTTGTTCATAATAACTGTGAGAAGTCGCAGAAAAGGCCGAAAAAACTTTAGTCGGACAAGTTGAGGTACAGTGGTAATAATGTTACGAGCGATACTTTTCAGATTTATCACAAAAATTCGAGGTCCCATCGTCTGTGAAAGTCAGATTGGAATATAATCCGTATGCCTTTGTCAATCTTTAATCTTGGATCGACATTAATCCATTTTTGACGAGCCTATTATCTTTCTCAGTTTATAAGTTAACGGTAAAACATTTATAAACGATAGATGTGATCACCAGAAATGTTTGACACAAATAACGCGTATTTAAAAGGTTTCTAACCGATAGAGATTAAAAATTTGGGAGAGTTTGACACAAAAGTACTAACTAATCACACCTGAACAGTCACAAAAGTACTAACTAATCACACCTGAACAGTCACAAAAGTACTAACTAATCACACCTGAACAGTCACAAAAGTACTAACTAATCACACCTGGATAGTAGCAATAAACGGTATATAATATTAACATACATATAATTAACAATTGCATATCCGGTGCACGACAGCTCTGATAATGCCTGATCCGGCCTGTCTGTTGGATGCTTTGTCTAGACGACTAATTGCCCAAGAAACAACTCGGGACAACTCAGTTTCGCATCAAATACACTGCAAGAAATATAGGTTCTCTTTAGAACCAAAACTGGTTGTAATCTTGTCCCTGAGATGGAACCAGTTCTGTTTAAACAGTATTTATTTCAAATCAAATAAATTTATAAAGATTGACATTAAATATCAACAGAATTAAACATAAATTGAGAGGGGGGGGGGGGGGGGCAGCCGTAAGTTTGGAGCTTATACGAGGTTGTCTCAAATCATTATTAAGCAAAGGAGATATGAACAGTTGGCATATCGAACCAGTTTTGGTTCTGTACAGAACCAAAACTGGTTCGATATGCTAACTGTTCATATCGCCTTTGTTTCAAAATCTTTGGCGACTGCGTTGAATAAGCTCCATGTTCAGTGCTGAATCTACTTCAGTTCATGTAATATTCTGTTAAAATTGAATGCTAATCTTGGTAAATTTATTTGATTTGAAATAAATAATGTTTAAACAGAGCTGGTCCCATCTCAGGGGCAAGATTAGAACCAGTTTTGGTTCTAAAGTGAACCTATATTTTTTGCAGTGTAGCCCAAAGGCATATTGTCATTAAGCCAGGGAGTCTAAAACAATAGAGCTGTTGACGAGTCAGATTATCCGTTTTGAATTCCAAACAATTATTTACCGAGTAGTCTGCGTCAAACTGACGTGGTACCAATTAGAATACGGTGAATCATTGCGATAATGTCATTGTTGTGGGCGTCGATGATGTAAAGGAGTGAGAACTATTCTTTTCCTTTAAATGGATCTCGGGAACGAAACTATTATCTCTGATTCTTCGTTCCAGTCCGGTACAGACTAATGCTTCAATGATGTACCGAGAGTCTTGATTCAAGGTGTTTTGCTGACATGGGGGGGGGGGGGGGGCATCGCTTCTTGGGTCTTTGCTTCTTCATCCCAGCCCGATACAGGCGATAATATAGGAGGCTGTCCCGTTCGGAAGGAGGGGGGGGGGGGGGGTGTAGTGAAAGAGGTGGTTGTTAGAGGGTCGCTCGAAAAAAACCCTAGTTCATTACCTTTGGCGAGTGGCAGTTGTATAGTAGCAGTGTGGCTTAATGGTGTTTAGTCTGTTGGTGGTGTCAGGGGACAGGGGTGTTCCACGGTTTAGAGGGGTCCAAGAGGGTGGGAGAGAGGTCCATGCGTGGCTCAGAAATGGAAAGGAGAGTATTGGTTGGTTGTTGTTCAGACACGCTGGCAGTAGCCGAGGATGCATATGACCTGATCACCACAGGCCTGGTTGACCCAAGCAGACTACGACTCACCCTCGTCTTTGGAGACCTCTGTTCCTAGGCGGGTGTTGTTGGGTGGGAGGAGGCAGGGCTTCATAGATCAATGGGGGACCAGGAGAGAATTTGTCAGTCGTTAGGTTAGTCACGGATGCATACGACGAGTTTTGTTGGCTCATTCCAGTAAGATGTCCAATGATAAGGGTTTCGTGAAGTTATTCAGAAAGGCAAATAGAGAAGCATGGTAAACAAGCTCAAATGTGTTTTGAGTTCGGACAACAAATCACCAACATATAACCTATCATCGTCTCTGGGCACACCTACTCACACATACTCATACAGAGATCCACACTCTGTAATTCACAAACTCGGCATCTAAATACATCCTTTTTTTTAAACTGGTTCAATAAACCATATAATGTGCCCCCCCCCCCCCCCCCCCCCCCCCCCCCCATTTCAAAAATGATAGCCTGAGACTGAACTTCGGAAATGATCGGCGGTGGAGTGTGTTAATTTTCCTTGTTTAGGAGTTTGTGCATCTCTCGATTTATATGTTAACTATGAATACTCGTTGCGATGTATTAATCCTTTAGCCAACGTCCATGATATCGAGAATTGTTGTTTTAATTACTTTTGTCATCTTTTTCAAACAAAATTCAACAAAACTATAACGTGACCCCTAACTGGAGCGAGATCGGCCAGTTCGTTCTAATGATGGGTCAGGTGACATGGTTTGTTGCCATTTTTTGGAAACCAATTTTTTTATGCTTCTCAAGTTGAAAACTGCGGGGGCTGTATACAATAAGATTTTTTGGCAGTGTTCATTAACGAAATTACACTTCTCTCACCTTTCTCCATTACCAAACGACGAAAGGACATGAGCATTTCCTCAAATGTTGTTTTCTCATCATCGTCTTGCAACGAATATTCCATTGAATTTGTCCATTGTTCTTCATCTCCTTTAGGCTCTGAACCAATGCAAAGAAGAAAATAAAGGGAGAGGTCAATGGCAACAAGAAAAATTTAAAATGTCAGAGTCAGTGTATGCAGTGGCGGCGCCAGAGTTACAAAAGTGAGGGGGTACAGTTGGGGATTGTGCAGCGCCGTGCTGGGTGGATTTCGGGGGAGGGAGGGGGGGGGGGGGGGTCCTCTCCTAAGTTGAGAAAATTTTCAACTGTTTTGCAACAAAATCATGCGAATATGGATATCATTGGAACCGGCTGCACAAGCCGGTTCCAATGATATTCATATTGCATGATTTCAATGAGTAAAGCCTTTGAGAATTTTTCTAAAATATTAAATTTTATTTATTTTTTAAAATTGCTGTAGGCTGAATTCCAAACGGATGCCTTGCACGCTCTCTATTCTAGCATTCGTCGAACACTCTTAAGCACTATGTTTCAGTCCGTTTAAACGCGTCATGCCTTGTTGCAATTTGGACCCTCGACTCTTGTTTGTTGCTAGCGTGTGTGTGGGGGACGGGGGGCAAACATAATTTCAAAACTTCTCTGATTTAGGGCACTTGGGAATATGGGATTAAGCATACCGACCATTGCTTGGCGAAAAAAGTGGAGGGGTAAGTACCCCCACATACCCCTCCATGGCGCCGCCACTGAATGTATAGAAGATAAAAAATATCGTGGGATGGGACAACAAATAATAAAATACATTTTTTTCGTTTCAGGTGATGGACGGTAAGACTTGAACTTGATTATTGTATTCCTTTCTCGCTCTTTAAACATGGGAAGCGGGATTCTCAGTAGCGTTCCTGATTTTTTCTGAACGTTTGTAGGACCATAGACTATTCTGAGTTTTTCTTGTATACTAACGGAAAAAAGAAACGCATGTTTATTTTCTGTGGTAAATATTTCAAACCTGTTATCGATGATTATTTTATTGTTTGGATTTTGATGTTATTTCTTAATTACTGGTTAAATTTTGACGAGTTTTGTCTTAACAGCGACGACGTTGGAAAGGACAACGTTCAAACATGGGCACCCTAGGCCATTTCCTGATCAAAATCAATAGCGGCCTTCAGTCGCTTGCTCTAGCTGTCCATACCATTGGCCTCATCAAATGGGCCTTTGTGGGATGTTATTCCACTCTTGTAGAAGGACCTGTGAACTGAGCGACTTTGTTTGGGACGTTGACGAGTTTCCTGACACTCCGACCGGGGACAAATATGTACTGTAGGGTGGCCAATCGAGAATGGGACATTGTTTTGGTTGAGGAAGTCACGACAAACCCTAACAACGTGCGGCGCCGCATTATCCTGCTGCAACGTTATGTTACGCGCTTGGATAAGTGGAAGGACGTGAGGCATGAAAACCTGTCCTCGATATCTTACGTCCGTAAGATTGCCTTTGATGACCAGGAGAGTTGTTTTCACACCACGAGAATCCCCCCCCCCCCCCCCAACAAAAAGAACAAAACAAACAAACATATCAGACCGTCCTCCGAATCTGTCGCTTACCTTAACGCATGCGTCAGAATATCGCTCACCTCGACGTCGATAGCAGCGTTGTCGTCCATGTGACCTGTAAATTGTGTACCGAGACCCGTCAGTGAATAACACACGCCTCCAGTTGGCCAAGAGAAACCGATTTGGTGCATGTGCCCGCAGCCATTGAAATCGACGTTGACGTCGCCTGGGTGTAAGTTGCGGACCAACGTTGGGACGCCGTGGCCTTAAATTGAACTCCCGCAACCGATTCCTAACTGTTCCTGGAACACTCGGTGCTCATGAGTGCCTACAACCTCACTCGCCCTCTCCGTCGCCGTCTGGAATCGGTTACGGAGGGTGTGAGACGTATGCCTCTATCTTGACATGGCGACGTAACGCACAGATGTCCAGCCCTTCGACGGTCAGCTAATTTTCCTGTGGCTCTGAGACGCCAAACTAAACATTCGCGGCATTTTTGCTTTTCAATCGAGGTGAAAGGAAATATTGTACAATCGATGAGTACTGTTCCAAACTTCGATTTGACATGATTTGCAAGCCCATAGAACGTGGGAGTCCCCCGGATGCGCGTTTTGTTGAAAATTCTGTTGAAAGCATGCAGCGCCGCACGTGGTCATGGTTGACTGAATTTTAGCCAAACACTCTTTAGACAGTACACCGAGGTGGCTATGTGTCCAATTTTACTACATTTGGTCTACGAAAAAACAATTATATTACCAAAACTGAACTTGCCTTTCTTTTTTTCCGTCAGTATATACTGAAAATTGTCCCCAACCAAATAACTAAATCTTCTTTTTTGGCTGTCAGCCAAACCACGCTCTTCCTATAAGTGCCGACTTGTAAGGGTGATTTGATGCATTTGTTTTGGGGACTCTCAACTTCTTCGAACACATTTGCACCCATTATTGCCACCGACGATAACCTCTCTCCTTAAGGATTTAGTATTGGTATGTTTTTGCTGCAAATTTCCTTCAGAAAATGTAGTTTTCTTCTGGTCAATGTGTCTATCTTATTTATTGCATGTCCCCCACCTCACCCTCGCCCTATTTACTGGACAGAAAATGTTTTTTAATGGACTAAAACTTGACAAAGATATTTGAACACCCAAACTAAAATGATATTTTTTGACTTCTAAAATTGTCATTATTGGAGATTCTTTGATATTTAAATGTTCATTGGGAGCCCACAATACCAGACAATACTGTTTTTTTCTGTTTGGAAAAATATGTGTTTGCCACAGTCAGCAGTAACGACGACATATCGTCAGAATTAAGACTATTGCAGCTGACGAAGTCTCATCTTGACCAACTTTAGATTCCAGAAACGCACTTTAATCTTTAACTGCCAATTAACGGTCACATTTCTCGTGTTAACAAATATGTGAAAACCCTGGTTTCGTCTAACTGTCCCATGGGGCAGAGAGCGATTATAATCTTCCAACCGCCCTGCCCAATCCCCTCCAAAATCACTATACAAATACACAATCAGACAACAAATATTACTCTTCTATTCAATGATATTTGGAAATTGTTACCGCACTGTCCTGTTAAAAACTGTTAGAAAACTATTTCTTCATTCAATTGGTAGAGCGCTAAATTATTTTTGGTCATCAGAATTTGTTCACGTGTCTCTGCTTTGTTACAGTTTATGGGGGGGGGGGGGGGGGGGGGGGGTACCTTTAGACATTCTCCCATAAACTGTAACAATGCAGATCCTAATAAACTAAATACTTCCACTTCAAACTTCAACGATAGAGCGAAGCACACCCAGTGAATATGAGGCCTTTAAGCTGTGGTACCTGCACATTACCTGTACAAATTGTATGAATCCTCCAATAAAGATTATAAAAATTGCATTCAATTCTTATAATTACATTCCGCACCTGTTTAAACTACTTTTTATCAAACAGCAAAGCAGAAAGACGAAGTAAAACATGAAAGAACGAACGAGGCGAAAAACCACCCTCACACAAAAGACAAACTGCGCCCTACCGTATATGCAGCGGGAGTTGATCACTGCGAGAGGCGCTAACAGTTAAAAACCCGCCCAAACACCTGCATTTCAGAGTACAGCACAAATATGGGCTTCCAGCATCCTACCTGTTAATGGGAACTTTGGAACACATTTGGGAGGCTAAAGTAAAGAAATCACCCAATAAAGTGATGAATTTGAATGAATGTCATTTGCGCATAGCTCCCTATATAGTATAGAAGTCGAGAACCAGTGTTGTCAAATTGCCCGTGTTACAGTACAAAACTACAGTAACAACTGAGCAACATATTCCTCTACCTATTGTGCAACATATTCCTCTCCCTGCATCACAAAGGGACCACGGAGGGTTTCTGTTTGACAACCTTGTCGTAGCTCTTCTCACTACGTTTTTTATTGTATGACAGTAAATATCTTTATTTTTACTTTCTTTATTGGGAGGAGTCACGCCCTTACCCCCCCCCCCCCCTCCTCCTAACAAGAACACGGCACAAGAAATGCTGACGAATAATATTAATGTACTTACAAACACACAAACTATTTGCCCTTGTGATTGAACCCAGGAAGAATGATTAATGTTTCAGGTTGTAAACACCCTGGACGCCATGTCAACAACGCATAAAAATAATAAACGAAAACAAGTCTTGGCTGGACAAGCGACTAAATCGGCCCTTTTTGAAACTATTACACACTGAACGAGATCCTTTGTTCAACCTGAACAAAATGAAAATTTACATAATCACGCAATACAAAAAGACACGAAACTACAGAACTATTAAACGACACTTTTTTCATGAATGATTGTGTCTTTTTTATCATTACCCTTCTTTTTCACAACATATCTTGTAACTCTCTTTAGAACGGACTTACAGAGCACTTAAAAATATAGTCGCAACGTACACAAAGATTGAATACGCTAAGACTTAACTAAAATCCACACATTTCTCTACTTCATTTCAAATTTCTTAGACGCTAGCAGAATGAACTGTGTGGGGAATTATATTGTTAAAACATACATTTACTGCATTTTTGACTAAATACGCTGCACTGTTCTTTGATATTGTAAGCTGTGGCTAGCTAGGGGTGGGGCGGGGCTAGGGGACTAGCTATCATCTGCACCAGTACACCAGGACTTCTACTCTTCAATTGAATTTCACATAATAATAATCGTCGGTAGCGCGGCTCAACTGAATAATTCGACAAAGTTTTCTCAGGTCGTTAGTCCTGCCAAAAACGTAAGAACGCAGTGTTCTTTGGAAACGTTCTGTCAAGATGGAAGGTCAGACGAATATGTCCGCCGAAACAGGCGGTTATATAAGAGTAGCTACGTGACTTTCAGCAGCTCACTATTATTCGATTGTGGTGTATTCTGCAAGATTCTACAAGCGTCAACAGTCAGCTGTTTAGTCATTTTGTATAACCTTCACTGAAATGGTAGGGACAGCTGGCGGTAGCAGCAGATTCCCATGCCATTCACAGAGTCGCCAGTTCTACAAGGAACTCGGTGCCAGGTGAGTGTGGCTGAGTTAAAACTACCCTCACCAGCTGTACACGTTTTGTCCGTACGATTCTGAAGCCATTTTTCAACCGCTTTTAACAAAATTCTAAAAATCTAAAAATGTACCAAAATTGCCAAAATTGGCAAAAACTGTCAAAATTAGGGTTTATCGGCAGTTTCTCAAAACGCGTCCTGTAGATTTTTTGCAACATTCATCACCATTAGACCTGGCTGTGGCAGTACAATTGATATACAAGAGGTATTGGGCTAAGCATTTGTTAACTCTACACAGACTGCCGAAGATCGACATTTTGATAAAATGGTCTGTTTTGGGGCACCTGCAGCACCCAACAGGTACACGAGAGATGAACATAACTTCTTTTATTAGAAGTGGAATTCACCGAGAATCATTTTTGTAAGTTTTTAGGGTATTTAAAAACCAAGCGTTAACCCCGATTTTTTTATTTGGGGGGGGGGGGGTGGGGGTGGGGGCGGGGATATGGTAGGAGGCTGGTTAAACCGCGAAACCCATCAAAAGCTTAAAAAATCATGTTTTCCATAGACTTCTCTGAACGAGTCTTGTAGATTTTCAAGAAAAATGGCTTTTCGTGAGTCACGGTGTAATATTAAAAGTTGCGTGGACAAAAAGTGCCCGTAAGGGTTCGTTAACCCTCCACAGGCCCTCAAACATCGAAAGTTTGAGAAAATTGCCTGTTTTCGGGCACTCACTGTACCCAACATGTACCAGAGAGATATACATAACCTCCTTTATTGGAGGTGGAATTCACCGAGCATCATTTTGTAAGTAATAAGGGTAATCCAAAAAGCAAAGCGTTAACCCATTTTGGGCTGGCTAAAGAGCGATACCTTTCAAAGCCTTTAAAAAATCATGCTTTCCAAGTATTTCTCTAAAAACATCTTGCAGATTTGCAAGAAAAATTGGCCATTCTGGGGTCTTGGTGTGACATTACAAGTTGCATGGGCAAAATATTCCAGTAAGCGTTTATTGGCCCTGCGCAGGCTCTCACACATCGACATTTTGATAAAATGAGCTGTGTACGGGCACCCACAGCACCCAGCGTGTTGTAGCAGAGAGATAAACACAACTTCCTTTATTGGAAGTGGAATTCACCGAGGATTATATTTGTAAGTAATACGGGTATTCAACAAAAAAAATCCTTAACACGTTTTGGGCTAGATAAACAATAATACCCACAAAACGCTTAAAATTCATTTTTTCCCTGGATTTCTCTAAAACACCATGCAGATATTGAAGGAAAAGTGGCCATTCGCAGGTCTTGGTGTGACATCGTCGACTGAGTGCTGGAATGGGGAGGACATAGAATATTTTAGCACCCAGGCGACGACATTTATGAATTGAATGCATTTTTTATAATCTTTATTGGAGTATGAACGTATGGGAATGTGTACAAATTGTATGAATCCTCCAATAAAGATTATAAAAATTGCATTCAATTCTTATAATTACATTCCGCAACTGTTTAAACTACTTTTTACCAAACAGCAAAGCAGAAAGACGAAATAAAACATGAAAGAACGAACGAGGCGAAAACCCACCCTCACACAAAAGACAAACTGCGCTCTACCGTAAATGCAACGGTGTTGATCACTGCGAGAGGCGCTAACAGTTAAAAACCCGCCCAAACACCGCCCGATTAACATTCTGTCAACTGCGCTCTACCGTACATGCGGATCAAATTCGACCAAATATATTCATTGGAAAATGAATTACAATTGGTCATGACGTTTTCATCCAGCTGGCCAATGGAAATTGAGTATTTGGACCCAAAACGTATAACTGCATTAACAATGTAATTATTACAAGTTGCAAGGAACAATATTTTTGTTAGCGTTTGTGAATCCTCTACAATCTGCCAAACATCAAAATTTTATATAACATGGGCTATTTTCAAAAAGCCACACCACTCAGTGGGTATGTACCAAACAATCATAACTCCTTTTGTTAGTCATTTGACTTGAAGTTAATAATGTCCTTTTGTCGGACTTAGACTTGTTGGTGGACGATATTGATATTAACCCTCTCCACCAATGATGGTTTTAACCTAAACATTTTTTATCAAACTGAATCATTTGAGACTACTTATCCACCTTTCTAGGGACATTAATGAAGGTACTTTAGTGATACAGTTAAAACAATTCTTCAGACCCTCTGGGGTCATGGAAAATCATGGAATTTCATCTGGAAAATCATCATCATCTTCTTCTTCTTCTTCTTCTTCTTCTTCTTCTCATGTCTTCTGTCTTCTGTGCACTTCCTTCTCCACACGAATTGTCCTATCTTGCTGATTGTTTGGCATACTGGTAGACAGTCACAAGTTCTCGGCCACCTTTGCTGGGGCGTCAGCGGTGACAGTAGGGGTGTTTTGAAAGTGGGCCACGGCATATCTCAGGCATGGTTTGGCCTATGGACCTTAGACCAACACGAAAAGAGTCGACACTCGACGGAGGTGAAGATCACTGAGGTCACCTAGGGATCATTGAGTGCATTTTCCCACAATTGCTGGAAATCACATTTTTGCCCCATGCATTCCCGATGTTCGTGCATGCTTTTTACACTAAAAAGGTGGGCGTGGCCAAACATTTTGGAAGTGGGTCATGCTCATATCTCAAGCATGGTATGACGTATGGTCCTGGGACCAACACCAAACTAGTCGAAACTCGATGGATGTTTTAAATATGGGTCAAAGTCACTGGGGTCACCCAGGGGTCATTGAGTACATATTTCAGAATTGCTGGAAATCACATTTGTGGACCCCAAGCGAATTCCCTTGATCGAACAATTTGAATGCTGTACGCATATATGCCTTTTCTGGTTTCTTGAAAACCTTTATCTGATTCCTGAATTAATATCTTTAAATACTGTTAACGAAAACGAATTTCTGATTTCTTTAAAACTATGTTATCCCCGAAAATAACCCTCCAAAGTATTCCCATTACAAAATTCAGAGGTGCAGGCTGCAAGCCGAGACGTCCTTTGTTTGGATATCACCTGTGGCAACCGCCTTGTGTCTTTGGGCAAAACATTTCACCCCCATTGTCCACGTGAGGGTATGGTGTCATTGTGTACCAATGCGTATTGCACGTCGATGGCGCATTTGCACTAACCCTGCTTGTGTGGAATTAGTATGCTGGGGAGCCTGACAGTTGCTCGCTATTGCTCGATGGTTCTCTCCGGCACTCCGGCTTCTTCGCTTCCTCCATCTGTAAAACTGTCCGACTCGAGGTGATCCTGACTGTCGAAAGTGTCGTTAAACCCCAATAAATAAATAACATTCATAGAAGGAATGACTTGATGGTGTAGCTGGAATATTTATGTCTTCTATGCACTGTTTGTCAACACGATAACTCGAATACAATAAATCCCATCTCAATGTGTTTTGGTATACTGATAGACTGCCTGCCATTAGTACTCGGTCATCTATGATTTTGAGGCATGTGGGGCCTTAGGGCTCTAGATGCTAAAACAGGTTTACAACATATACTGGCAAATGAGGTCGCTCAAGCAATATCCAGTATCTAAAACAGAAGAGAATCTTTCATAAACAAATGGTCAGAGAGAAAGCTGTAACTGTTGCATTGAACAACATTGTATATTTATTTAGTATCTTGTACGAAATTCATTCTCAAATCATGCTGAACAAAGAACCCTTCACTTTTCTACGGAAGCCTATCAGCTTCACGTCGTTTTTGATTATTAAATTGTAGCTACAATTTAATAAATTGTACCTACAATTTAGCTGAATTGTAGTTACAATTTAATAAATTGTACTTACAATTTAGCTAAATTGTAATTACAATTTAATAAATTGTAACCGCAATTTAGCTAAATTGTAGTTACAATTTAGCTAAATTGTACTTACAATTTAATAAATTGTAACTACAATTTAGCTAAATTGTACCTACAATTTAATAAATTATAACTACAATTTAACTAAATTGTACCTACAATTTAATAAATTGTACCTACAATTTAGCGCCTGTACTTTTGTTGGTCAAGCTAAATTGTAGCTGCAATTTAACTGGCCAATCGGGTTCGTTGTTTTGTTTTCGCAGAAAATGGCCTGAATAATCTCTTTCCTTGAGATGTTTCACACATTCCACCGGTTGAGTCAGTCACGGCAACAAAATCTAACAATAGAAATGGGAAAATAAAATCATCATCATTTTATTATAAATATACTTACTTTTATTTTGGTTATCATTGGGCATAATTTGAGTATTATTATTGGGTAACAATAGCAACTTGGGTGTCATTGTGTATCATTGAGGTAAAACACATGCCGTAAGAAAGTGAGGGCCCTAGGTCGCGCCGATCTGTGTGCCTGTAGGTTCAAGTAATGCACAAGATCAAACATGTTGTGGCCCCGCGGGGGAAAATTTGATTAATCCAAAAGGAAAAGGAGCCATTTCCTGGCACCTGAACCTCTCAAAAACATCGTTTCACGCGATTCATGTTGCAAATTTGAGAGAATGTTATCGTTTTGCACAATTCCGTGTGAAATGTGGTACACCCTAAATGAGTGAAGCCCTGGGCGTTTGCCAGTCTGGCCATTCTTCAACAATTGGTGGAAAGGTTTTGTGTACGACTTTTGGTGATAATATAGAACATATATAGGGAGAAGGGCGTGCACAGTGGGCGGGAAGGTACAGTCATAATTATACAAAGTTGAAAATGGTTGCTTTCAAATCAAAAACTTCAACAAGTTCTTCCTTCAAGAAAATTAATAAAAAATTGCATAAATTGTTTGTGTGTCCCGCCCCTGACTGCTGACCAAATGCATATAGCTTGGTTTCGCCCTGCGAGTTCATGATTTCACATCTTAGTCACATACATCCCCGATTTCTGGATTCGATCCGAGCTAAAGCACTCGGCGTCAAAATCTACCCCCATGATTTGAAATACCTTGGCTTTATTCTCTCGACATGCAACCAGGACAATCATAAAACAACTGCAAACCCAACCAGTGACGAAAAGGTTATTTTTGTTAGGCCTAATTAGTTATTGTGGTTTCATGACACTTTCAACGACCAGTGGTGTGTTATGTCGGTGACAGGTTTACGGATGGAGGAAGTCAGAGTACCCAGAGAGAACCACCTAGTAACGACGAACACCTACCAGCTACCAAGCATCACAACTCCACCCTGCAGCATAGGCAGGGTTGGAGCGATTGACAACAGAAGTAAATCGATAGCTGTTTATATACCTCAATACTCAGAGTCATCGTGCTCAATGTTTGCACTGGGATGAATGCATTGTCCTTTATACAATGACGGTCGCACTTATGGCTTGACGAGTTTGAACTCAGACCCTCGAGCACAAACGTCAAGCCGTCTATCAGTGATTCACCACTACCCCTAAATGTATCATTGCAGTATCCTCATGGAATTAACTCGAATTGAGGATGACCTCCATGCTATCATATTTTACCAATTGAGAATGTTGGTTTTCCTTTACAAATGTTCAAGCATTTTGGATCTGTGTGTGCCTTCAAAGACTGATATTTTACCTTGTCGGGAAAACATCCTCAAAACGCTTACCCTCTTTGGGACGCATTTTGTCTCACTACCGGTACTATAACACCCAAATCCTGCCGATCTCAGTGTTATGATAGTGAGCCAAGTTTAAGCTCTCGCCCAAAAATGCCAAGGCTTCCGTGTTTCCTAGGCTACACATATTACATTCCCATTCTATCTAACACTCTTTTTAATGCCCCCCCCCCCCCACACCCCCGCAGTTCTAGTGATTCCGATCTGACCCTGAACAACAGTGACCCCAAGCGAAACACCAAGATAACGTTCAAGAGCGTGCGCCTCTTTCTTACTTAGCCGGTCAAATAAGCTTTTAGATTTAACACCCACCCTCTCATTCCCATTACAATCCTCTAAAACTCTATAAAAAAACTCGCCGACTGATACTGTTTTAAACTCTTAATATTTGCCCCTCAAATTGATGATTTTCGACTATTTCGAGTGTAAATGCAGGATTGAGTAGTGAGCCATGGTACGTGCGAATGCCACCGATTGGCCACTTCAATTGCAGCTACGATTTGGCATGACCAATAAAAGCACAGGCGCTAAATTGTAGCTACAATTGATTAAATTGTAGGTACAATTTAGCTGAATTCCAGATGCAATTTAATAAATTGTAGTTACAATTTATTAAATTGCAGCTACAATTTAGCTAAATTGTAGTTACAATTTATTAAATTGTAAGTACAATTTAGCTAAATTGTAACTACAATTTTTTAAATTGTAAGTACAATTTAGCTAAACTGTAAGTACAATTTATTAAATTGTACCTACTATTTAGCTAAATTGTAGGTGCAATTTATTAAATTGTAGCTTCAATTTAATGACTAAAAACGACGTGAAGCTAACAGGCTTCCGTACTTTTCAAAGCATTTTTAAAATTTATTTATTCTGAATCATAACTCAGGATCGACAGGTTTGGGGCTGGAGTGGTGTTTGGCTTTCTCGAAACACCTATCACAATTATAAAGTAATGAAATGGAATATTTGAATGGTCTGTTTTTAACCCTTTTAATACTTCAGTGTGAGTACAAACACCTTCAATGTAACTCATGGCTACAGAATGTTTTTCGCTGTCTTTTCTTTAACATTTAATTACATGTGGAATGGGACACCTTTTCAGTGTGCCTTCAAAAGTAAGGCATTCTTAATCCTTTACCCAACATAACAGAAAAAACAGAATAGCGTTATTTACAGAAATGTCTATTCAATTTTCAGTTACTTTTTCATTTTTGCTTGAATGAAATATTTCTGCACAATGGCTAATCATGACCACGACAGTTTTATCGGTGGCGGGAACCAGAGTACCGGGAGAGAAGCACCCGGCAACACCTTGCAACTGTCAGATCCCCCACATACTAACTCTACTCAAGTAGGGTTAGCATTGGTTGGAGACAGGTGCACTATCGACGTGTCGTACGCAATAGTACACAGCGCCACCGTGCCCCCACATGTGCATTGGGGTGGAGTGTCTTGCTCAAAGACACAGCGCGGTTGCCGCAGGTGGAATTCGAACCGAGAATCTCTCGGGTTGCAGCCTGCACCTCTATCAACTGAGCCACCGCTCCCCCTTTTAAAGGATTAAAATGGAGTACTTAAAGGGAGTGTTTTAATCCTCTAAAGATCTTAATATGAGTCACAAAAATTTTATTTTATGGAAAATGGAGAATAATGAAAAACCCTTTCCATTCTAACAATGTAGTTCTAAATACACATGGGCAAAGATGGGGCCTCGGTATTTTGCCACTGTTAATAAGTCTTCAGATAGGCTCTTGTGGCCTTTAAGGCCTTTTTACGTCTATATTCCAACATCACTGACCTGTTTTACTCGCAATATATTTTCAAGAGGTACCATGTGCCTTAACATTTTCTAGCTAAAATGAATATTTGCCTGCATTTACAAATATGGCAGATCCAGAGTTGGTGGAGCTAATATTTTTAAAGTGGTTTATGCTCACACTTCAGGCTTGGTATGACCTATAGACATGGAACCTACATCGAATGAGTTGAAACTTGCTGGAGGTTTCAAATGTGGTCCACCTTAATGCGGTCAACAGAGGCCATTAAAAGCATATTTTTTCAGACCAATTAGGAAGTGGATTTTATACCAACTAATGCAATTCTGAAGATTATACATGTATCTCATCATTCAAATAAATGGCAGAGCCAGTAAGGTCAATTTCTCATTCCTTGGTCAAACCTTTTAAATGTTGTGCACATACATGCCTTTGCTGGTTTCTTAGAAGAATTGTTCTGATTCCTGTCTGAATATCTGTAAATTCTGTTAACGAAAACCCATTCCTGATTTGTTAACAAAAAGTTTACTCCCGAAAATAAGCCTCCGTAAATTCTCTTTCGATATAGTTGTTTGCCTGATACTTTAACACTTTTCACAAACACTTAAATTTACTGGATACAGTAAATTCTGTTTCTCTCGTTGACAATTGCATTACCCGCAACAGAGATAATGTACGCATCCACTATAAACAACTGCAGTATTCTGCAGTGTAACTGACAGCATGTTAGTTTTTTTAACTGTTCTGTCAATTATTCACGTGAAATTAGAACTAGAATTAGAACTCTAGAGGTCGTTTTTCCGGCCGGGTCACAATCTGCGTCATAATGTCATTAAGGGGGGGGGGGGGGGGGTTGACTGCAGGGTAAACGTGTGGTGTAGATTTGTGTAGACCAATCAATATTTTAGGGCTGCACGTTGAAAATATTAATTGGTTTACCCCTAAATAATAAATATGGACTCTTCCTATTGCTACCATGGAAATGACATGGAATATACCACCAGGGTTTAAAGAGTAAACAGCTCGTGATACAAAGTGCTAAAACAAGAGTAATGTTTGAAAAAACTTTGGTCATATTTGTTTCCTACAGTTTGGAGTCGGTTAACTTAAAAAGTACCGATATCTGACAATTTGGGGCATTTTTGTTTTCTATCAACTGGAAGAGGGAAGACTTTCTTTTCTTGTGTGTAGATATGCCTGTTAGACGATTTGCTGTCGGGTTTAACCCAATATCCAGTTTGGCTTTTCATATTAGTAGTGAATTTGAGAATTTGAGTGATCAGTAGTGAACTGTATACATTTTTAGTTCATTTTTCAAAGGAGAAATGATACAGCTCACATTGCTTTGCATAACTGTATTCAGCATTTAGAGTGCAAAATACCGGGCGGAGGCATCAAACATTTGCAAGACGTTATATGTGGGTGGGTGGATCTTGTTATGTTCCTCACAATGTGAGAACAATGTGAAATTATAGTGATTTATTGAAGACTGGTTTTCTGTTACACTTCAACATAACATGCGGGATTCGGGAACACAATGAAACATGGACACAATGAAACATGGGCACAATACATCTCCCGTTTCTCCTCTCGCCCCCTTTCGCGAGAACATTTCAACGCTTGGGTATTGAAAACCATGCTATTCATAAAGTCAACTACAGAACACAATCAAAAACCTTACATGCGCGAGAAAAACACGCAAGAATAATGCTACGGGTCAGAATCACTATATATGCTACATCTCTTCAATGAGGCGTGGCGGTGGTTTATAATACCATGAGCTCCAACGGAGTGAAGGTTGAACTTGATATGATGACATCTGATTATCAGCAGTAGCCGGTGGCTGAGGTGGCAAAGCAATGGGGCTTCGTTTGCAAAGGAGCCGACGGTTACGTCGCCAAACTCTACCGCTTGATAGTTTAACAATATAGTCTCTATTTGATCCTACTTCTACACTGGTGCCGTGTCGGTCCCACCTTTTGGTATCGTGGGACTGAATGGCCACTCAGGTACCAATGCAAAGCGGTGGGAGCTGCCGAGAAGGCGTATTGTATCGACATTCAAGTGTTTGACGTTCGAGCTGTCGTCTTTCGTCTGCCGTTTTAACAGTTAGCTGCCATTTGGGCGCAAAAGCGCGTTTGTGTACAGGTAGGGTGTCCCTTGCAGGATGGACGAAAACAACTTGTGCCGGAGAGCGCCCATCGGAACGAGGTGTGTTACGCCACTGTAATAGGCCTCTAGACCATTTATCCGTATCTATCATCTTAGTGCCAGCAACACGGCACCCTTTGATGAGTCGTTCCATCGCTTTCACACTGGCCTCCGCATGTGAGTTAGACTGTGGGTAATGAGGTGATGAGGTGACATGGCTAACTCTCCAACTGTGCAATCATTGTGTGAAGGCACGTGAAGAGTACTGTGACCCATTGTCTGAATACAGAATGGTAGGCACTGTGGTGTCTACAAGGTGTTGCGTAAGGAATCGATAACTTCTTTTTTTTTGTAGTCGCTTCACGATTCAAATTGTATACTGTTGGCCAGCCGGATTTCACATCCGTAACAACAAGATAGGAGTTGCCATTCAAAGTAAACAAATCCGAGCACATGTGTTCGAGCATACCACTGAGAATGACATGAGGTTGTAGGGGCTGTTTTGGGCTGCGATGGCAAGTCCTCACTACATTTCCTACATGATCGCACAATTATTTCAATATCTGAGTCAATTCCAGGCCAGTAACTTGCCAGACGCGCATGACGTTTTGTTCTTTCGATAGCTTGGTGACTCTCAGGAAGTTTCCGAAGAATGGAATGTCGAATTTTCACAGGAATGAGTAACCGACGACCACACACAATAAAGCCACCATCGATGGCGAGCCGATCACGCATTGCCCAATATGGACGCACGGAAAGTGACAAATTGTTTTTTTTATTGGGAAAGCCATTATCTATAACAATGAATAGGTCTTGATATTTAACTCTGCCACAATTTTCCGTTGATGAGGAAGTCTACTGAGAGCTTCATCCATGCGTCTTTTGTAATGTTCCGAAATTGAACAGATGCCAAACGGAGCACGCTGAAACATAAATCTGCCAAAGGGCGTAATAAAGGTTGTGTGCGGCCGGCTGCCTTCGGCTAGAGGGCATTGCCAATATCCACTTAAGGCGTCAAACTTTGTGAAATATTATGCATTCTTTGCAACCTTGTCAGCCACGGCTTCGTGTGGGCTGGACGATTGTTAAAGCTCGCGTTTAACGAATTTGTTAAGTTTAGTAAAGTCCACACACATGCGAATGTTTTCAGAGTTTTTCTTCGACGTTACAACAACAGGCGACCATCATTCTGTAGGCTCAGTTACAGGAAGGGTTATTCCACTATCAGATATCATGTCAAGCTCGTTTTGCTATTTATCTCGATAGGCATATGGTTCGCGGAGCTTTGTCACAAAAAGGGGTGGCGTCATCAGTGAGTTAAATTCTAAATTCATCGGAAGGCATTGGTTATATTTTACCATTAAACTCTTCTGGGAATTCTTTGATCAAGTCTACTCGGGACACGTTTCCTCCGTCAGAACTGTTACCTTTAGTGGCTACGCTGAACGTGGGTGCAACCTTAGCTATCCGGGCTAGATGCTGTTGAGGATAATTCTGTGGAATAAAGCATAAATCTCTTGTCAGATACCAAGAAAGGTACAGGCCGCTGGTTCCTTGCAAAACGTGAATAGTGTATGTGGCTTCGCGCTTGCCATGTTTAATAATGACATCGAACTCGCCTAACTGAGTGATTGAGTAGTTATTAGCGGCCCTTAACGTCAACGTATGGTGTCGAGGATTACTGAGGTCAATACCGACCTGTTTTAAATATCAAGTCCACAAGCGGAACCTTCTGCGCCAATGTCAGGTCTTGCAAGCACTATTGTGCCATTCGCGATATTTCCTCCCAAACACACCTCGACACGATGTGCACGACGCGAGCTAACAGCAGTCAAAGTAGGAGCCAAAAGTGACCCTAAGTTAATGACGGAGATTTTTTTTAACCTGTTTCACGGAACAGAGTTCTGACTTAGCCCAGAGGTCTTTTGTCCACAGGCTACACATGTACTGCCAATAGCAGGCTACTTCGTATTTTCTGAATGTGTCTTGTTGCAACGCACGCAACGGCTGTCGATGCTGTCACTGCGTCGTGCTCGGGGATGATATCTCATTTTATTTTTTCTGTTTGATTAAAGCGCGTTCAGCCCTTGATCCCCTGAAATTTCACAGATATATCGTTTGGCAGATTCCTCTGAACGGCATAACTCTACGGCTCAAACCAATGATGAATCTTTTCGAACTAATAAGCGTTCCACGGTGTCATAATCTCTGAGCCCGATAACGATTTTATCGCGAAGCAACGATTCTTCACAACCATCGCAAAAACTACACGTTTTGGCCAATTCTCGCAAATCAGTCAGAAAATCTTCGAATGATTCGTCCGCTTGCTGTTTGCGAAAGTGGAAATTCATACGTTCAGTATCAATATTCATCTGACCGTGAACATGTGATTTCAAAGCTTGAATTACTGACTTAGGTGTGTCGCGTTCCAGCGCTCATAAATCAAGATTCATAACCACTTTCAAAGTGTCATTCTGTCAAACAAGATCGCACAACCGCCATCGGAACGTCCTCGCCAACTTCGACAATTTAACTAAATCGTCCAAGCGTTGCACCCATAGGTTAAATGCGGTCTACAAGAATATGTAGCTGTTGTTTCTGTTGTTTACTCGTTGTCATTGCTTTAGTATTATGACAGAGAAAGAGTACTAGTGAACTGATTGTGACAACAGCCCTGTTTCAACTTGGTTAAAGGCTCCAACACGCTTTCAAATTTCAAATATTGTTGCATGACCAAGTCACAATATATACTACTCAAAGTTTGCTAAGCACCAAGTACATCCAACTACCTGTTTTAAGTTTTAGTTGAAATATTGTAATGGGAAGAGTATATATTTTTTATTTAATTATATCTTTAATGATTTAAGTACAGAAATTAAGATTTTATTTGTGTTTGACATTATTTTTTAGCTTTTCAATACGATAACCATGGAGAATGAATATTATTGGTAAAAGAGAATTTTTTTCAATTTGCCAAAAGGTTGACGGAGCGAACTGGTATAGGTTCAATATCGAGTATGAGACCCATTACTGTTAATTATAACTTGACAACGCCTTCTCATGGTCATAATCAGTTTCCTGATGGTCCTTTCTGGGATATTGTTCCATTCTTGGACCAGCATGGCACCAAGCTCCTGGACACATCTTGGCTGGATTGGACGGGCTGAAATTGCAAGCTGCAACTCATTCCAAACATTTGCGATTGGATTGAGGTCAGGAGACCTTACTGGCCAGTCCATACGCTCAATCCCCTCCCTCTGTCGGTATTCCCCGAAAGCATGGGCAACATGAGGACGGGCATTATCGTCCATCAGAATGAATCAATCACCCACTGCACATGCATGCAATCTGACGTGGACATCCAGGATCTCCTCAATATACCGCTGTGCAGTCAATGTACAACATTGAAGGACACATAGCTCTGTACGTCCATCCATGCTGAAGCCGCCCCAGACTATGATTCACCCTTCACCAAAGTGGTCATGCTCGCCAATGTTGGCAGCATGGAATCGCGCTCCTGGTCTTCTCCGTACCTTAGAACGCCTGTCTGTGTGGTCTAGGCAGTACCTTGACTCACCTGTAAAACGGACAAGTCGCCAATCTTCTCTGGTCCATCCAACATGGTCCATGGCCCATTCATATCGTTCCTGGCGGTGGTTCTGAAAAACGGATGCGAATACATGGTCTTCTCGATTGGAGACCACATCCGTGCGACCTTGCTTGGATAGTCTGCGTCGAAATATTTACCCTGGATGCATTCTGAAGGTCACTGTGAAGCTGTGTTTCTGTGGCAAAGCGGTTCCTACGGAACTGAATGATCAAAAAACAGTCTTCAGCCGCAGATGTTGCCCTGTCGCTGCCACCACATGCCGTCTTACTAGTGTGCCATACTGCTGAAATCTTGCTCAGGTTCTGGTGATCACCAAAGGCTTCACCAACCGGACGATGGGTAGCCCCTTGCTCCACCATTCCTACAGCCCGCCACATTTCTGCTTCAGACAAATGTCTTCTTACCCTTGCATTTGCCATATCCAATCATTAAATGACAAGGGTGTGTGTTAAAATGAAGAATGAATACCCTACACATGTCATGTACATGTAGACAGTACACGAAAACATCCTGAAAATCAAGGGGTACATGCTTTCCATGACTGTCACAAAAAGTCTGACTCTCAGAAGAGCTAATGAAAACACTGGGGACAATCTCCTTACATTCCTCAATCATATCCACCAAAAATATCGCAAATGTGTCGCAAGCAAATTTCACAATGATGTGTCAAATATTTGGTGCTCAGCAAACTTTGAGTAGTATACTATTCAGTATAGTTTAACTTGCTATTATTGTGTATTAAGACTTTACCAAATGTGTCATTGGTAACTTGAGATTTTGGAAAATTGACAAATATAATTTTCGACTGATTTTTAATTGAGAATTCGTCACAAACCCCCCCCCCCCCCCCCCCCCAAAAGTAGATACACCATATCCAACAAGGTTAGTACTTGGAGAGACTTATGAAATCCAACAGACTCCTGCCAGAATCAAATAAAAATACATAAATGGATCAGAATGGATTGAAGGTTTTGTCATTTTAGCTTACTCCTATGGTACAAATCAGGGGGATAATTTAAACACGTTTTATTTACGTCAGATCAGGTGTAAATAGGATTGGGCATATCTTAGGCCACAATTCATACTTCCATGGACATTGAGCTGTTCTGGATGAGTTTTTTTTAAGATTTCTGAAGCCTCATTTTGCAAACAGGAAGTGAAACTAACATTTCTGGGTAAAACAAAGTTGTAACAAGTACCTGCTCAAACTAATCAGCAAACTATACACCTTTCCATACCTATTATGATGCTTGTCAAAGTAATTCGTAATCTCAATGGGAAAGCGGGGGTGGGTGTCTGAAAATGGCAGTAGAAAATTGCGCAAGATGGTGGATGTAAAAAAAGGGCTAAACCGAAAAAATGGGACATGACGTCCGCAAATTTTCTAACGCACCCCCCCCCCCCCTCCACCCCCACCCGAACAAACTTGGGTTTTTTTGTCTAACCTGCTTCATTCAATACCTATTTTGGCTACATAAAATAAGTCCTGTAAACTCCATTTATAATGGAACTTTCAAATTCGTTATTCATTTTTCCCAGAAAGGATTCATACGGTAAGGTCGCCGTGGCCTGGTTGTAACCCACGCGTGGCAGTGATGTCCATTCATGCGTCTACCAGTTAATAAAAATTGGTGCTTCATTAATGAAAAATGATTATTCCTATGATTATTATTTGGAATCTAATATCATTGCGACCGTCTAAATATTGCCCGCGCGTGAAAAGTGACCAACCCCCGGCGGTTGTACTGTACATGTTATATCGCTTTGCCTAGCAGTAATCAGTATTTATGGGGCAATCCTATTTTTTGTTTTATGTTTCAGTGTCACTCCTTATCCAAAAAAAAACTGTTTTGGTTACTTTGAGATCCGTACTGACAAACAAAACTGATCTTTCATTGAATTGTTCAGTGTTGTGTAGTCACGATAGAACGGATATAGCTTGTATTTGTTTGAAGAGCTGAATTCAGCTTTTACGGGGCAACAGCGTCTATTTAATACATGTTTTAGTTGCATAAGCATTAGTACTGTGGGGAAATCATTTTTCAACGTATATTGCAGTGTTCTGTTTTCATTTTCTTGGACAGAAGGATACAGCACACGTTTTGGCTTCAGGTTTTATCCAATATCTGTTCTGGCTTGCATATCTCTGTTCATATTTGTCGCCGACACATAGATGTGCAGTAACGCAAACTGAAAACAAATCATGAATCAGCACTGATAAACTGAAGAGATTATATATCATGTTGACTTTATTCGGCATATGAACACGTATAACACGTGGAATCATGCTAATCTAATACATCCTGAGTGGCAGGCCCTCCAGAATCATTTGAAGAGTGGAAGAAGTGAACTTACTGTTTGAGAACTGACGTGAAGTGGGTTACTTATCCGCGTTTCATTGTTTCATTATTTGACATTTCAATATACACGCTAATAACACTTAACCCTTTGGACCCGGGGAACAATTTTCCGACCTAGGAACATGATGTGTCATCATTCCATTAAGCAGGATGGTTGGTGAGTAAATGCTTGGGGTAGACCAATCAATACTTTCAACGTGCAGCCTCAAACATTAATTGGTCTACCCCCCCCCCCCCCCCCACCACCACATAATAAATATGGAATTAACTGACATGATCAATACTACATGGGTTCAAAGGGTTTAGCCAGTGCCATGTTGTAGGTATCCTCAAACACCGAGGTGAGTCGTAGAGCATTTTTTGGAGTCACTCTTTCGAGCAATTGCTCTATATTTCATTTGTTCGATGGGATTCGAGTGGCAAGAGCGTTTGCTTATTCAGCAATTTCTCTGTAGCTCATTTGCTCGATGGAATTTGAGTCGTCCGGGCAAAGCTTGGCCCAGTTACTGCTCGATTGACTCTTGGACCTAGGAACCCTTGTATTAGAGAACGATCGGATATTGGGTGGGTTTCGGATGAATGGAGTGATCTGAATGTTTCGTTACTGTAAAGTGAAGATGATTTGGATAAATTAAACTTGCTGTTCGAAACAGGAACAAGAGAACTCGGAATAGTTAGGACTAGTCAGAATAGGCTAGAACAGCTAAATATAGTAACAAAAAGCAAAACTGTTCCAATTGATATGCTCTTCTGCTCGACTTGAGTATATTCCAGAACAAACGAACGGGGTTGGATAGACAGAAATTGTAGAAAAGCTTATGGATACATAGATAGAAGCAAAGAATTCTGAAAGAATTAAAACTACTATAACTTGTGGGATGTTTTTAGGTGATTTGGGGGAGATTGCCGGGTCTATTTGGGTAATTGGATGGATTCTTACAAAGGAACGCGTCTTATAGCATAGGACTAAGTACTTCTCTTATAAGCCGAAGATGGGGAAATTCAAGTCCGTTTCGGTAGTTTTGTGTGTTTTTTGCTGATTTAGAGGGATTGTCGGGTATGTTTGGGTAATTAGATTGAATCATTGAATCCAACACACCCCTGCAATACAAACCAAGATGGTGGCCTCCAATAAACAAAAAGGCCGAAGGAAACACGTGTCACCCCAACAATACAAGCAGCGCATGCGCACTAAAATCTCGTATCACTATGGTAATGATGTCAAAACATGGATGCTTACGTGGGCTTCCCTGGCAACCCAACATGATGTAACTAGATCACGTGATTATGACGTCACTTCCGCCTCCCCCTTCCTTTCCTCAAGTGAGGGGTGGAAACCACGTCTCATACTGCTTTTATGTTTCGGTGTAACTCTTTATCTAATAACTGTTTTGGTTGCATTGAGATCCGGACTGACAAACAAAACAGATCTTGCAATGAATGTGTTGTACTCAAGATAGAACGGATGAAGCTTATATTGGTTTACACAGCTGTTTACAGCTTTTATAGTGCAACAAATTTCTTGTTAAATGTTTCTGCGTCGCTGTTTATTTAATATCTGTTTTACTTGCATAAACATTAGTACTGACACGAAATCATTTTTCAGTGAATATTGCAGTTTACTGTATCCATTTTCCCAGACAGAAGGATACAGCATACGTTTGGCATCAAGTTTTATTCAATATCTGTTCTGGCTTTCAAAGCAACATTGTCTGAGTAAAGTATTGCATATCTCTGTTCTCATTTGTCGCCGACAGATATGCAGTAAAGCAAACTAAAAACAAATCATATATCAATACTGACAAACTTAAGAAATTATATATCATGTTAACATTATTCGGCATAATAACAGGTATAAAGCGTGGAAGCAGGCTAATCTAAAGACTCTGAGTGGCTAGTCTACTCACTCGGCACCTCCAGAATCATTTGAAGAGGATAAGAAGTGGACTTACTATTTGGGCAGTGACAGGAAGTGGCTTACCTATTCCCCTTTCATTGTTTTGACATCTTTAAAGTACACACTATAAATGACTAATAGCACTTAACACTTTGTACCCGGTAGAATGATTTCCCGTCCCAGGAACATGATTCGTCATACTTCCATTAAGCAGGATGATTGCTACGTGAATGCGAGAGAGACCAATCAATACTTTCAACGAGCAGCCCAAGAGCTGCACCCTGAAAATATTAATTGGCCTTCCCCTCACAAAATGAATATGGATTCTTCCAAATGATGCCATTGATCTGACATGGAAGATGCCATCAGTGTTGAAAGGATTAAGCCGCCCAGCCACAGAAGAGACAACCGGTAAAGATAAACTTTGAACTTCACATTTTTAAGAAAATTCGTTGCACATACATGTACCGAATCTGCTTTTCCTTTCTTTACACCACAGTGCAACAAAAATGTGTTCGTGTTATCAAGTAATAATATATGAGCTCACCTTTACTGCTCCCTGATGTTGGTGTATCCAATTTAACCGGGACGATGCCTGGTAAAATTGGAAGCTCACAAGATAACGTATCGTCATATATTTTGTGTATGAACTTCATCAGCATCTCCGCGTCTCCTTGTCTTCGTTCGGGACATTCTAATTCACGGCAGTTTTGAGAGAATTCTTTCAAAAATGCAATGTCATACGACGACATTTTATTTCTTCAAAATGATGCTGGCGCAACCGGTCTTGGAAGTGTACATACGCCGATGATCTTTCTAAAAACTTGATGTAATCCTCTCTGGTTTACCTGCAGTAAATACAATAACAAAAAAGTTTAGTTTATAAGCTTATCTTTGATAACTCTATAACTCTATTTTTAACTTCACTGCTCAAGTGGAGAGCAGAAAATTCCAAACGAGTGAATCTGAACACAGACGGTGGATTATTTAAAAGTTCGACTACAGCTGTAGTTCCATGCCATACAGCGACCAATTCCTTACCAATCTGACTGGTAGTTCGAAGTCTTGGCTTTACACGCCTCTTTTGTAGAATATTCGTAGAATATTTGCCAATATCGCCCTGACTAGCAGGCAAGTTATTATTTTCTTTTCCAACAGGTCTGTGGAGCATTTTCCCAAAAGCCAACTGTAACCTTGAAATGTTGCTTGATGTATTTATGTAGAGCAATCACATGATTAAAATTGGCAACGCCAATGAAATCCTGGCCAAATCAATATCCCTTGTTTGCAAATTGTCCTTGAAAAATCAAACACAATTTTCATGAGTAGTCCGGAGGGAAGGAATGTGGCAGAAACTAAAGGGCCTCGGGTTTAAAATAACGTTTCTCGGAATTATCACCAGTTGAGAGTCAGCGTCATCTAATTATATGTAGATGGTTTGATAAACTATTAATATTGATTAAAGTAATTTAATGTTCGAACAATCCACATATTTAATTAAACAAGTTGCAAAAAAAAGCTATTGCCATAAGTAAAGTAATTTGTATTCTTTCAATTGTGCCGCTATTGCGGCATTGTACAGTGCGTGGAGAGTGGATTGTAAATAAATCACCCGCGGAGTGGAGTTATCACCCAAGCTATAACTTTCAAATTTTGTACATATCGACAAAAAACACAAGCAATGTTTCACCCGGAGGTCCATTGGCTGAAACATTGCTGGAGCTGGTTATGCTTTGCAACAAATTTGCAATTCTTGTTCGGGTGGAATCTCCACTCCGCGGGTGATTTAGTGATAATACATTCTCCACGTACTGTATGTATATAAATTGTATTAGCCGGTTGTATAAATGAGCCTGAATGACCGATTGTTCATGAGGAAGTATTCGACAGAGTTTTGTAACCGACCCTCGTCACTTGTATTCTGGGGTCCAGTGATTTTTATTAACCCTTTACCCAACGTAATAGTCAAAACCGGCCAGCGCTATTCACAAAACTCACCATTCAGTTTTCATTATTTTTGTTGTTTTTTTTGTCTCAAATATATATCTTATGATCCCTCATTAGAACGATCTCGGTGAGCTCGTTTCAATAAGGGGTAATAAACTATGTTTTGATTCAACAAATAAAAAAACAAGGTTATTCAAAAAAATTGTTTGCAAGTATCGTCTTCCTTTCATGTTAGGTACAAGCTTAAATAAAAGTATTTGAATGTGAAAACGTTTAATTTTCGTATCTTACGTGAAATCCCCAGTACAAAATACCTTTGTGGCCAGTTCCCCGGTCATAGATTTATGGGGTAATTCGGGCATACACGAGACTATCTACCTTATTTTGAGGGGGTGAATAGACAGATCTAAATCGAACAGGTGCAGGGTTATTCCATTAAACAAAGAAAACTTGCTAAGGAGCTTAAAATTGGAGTATTTATAATTGTCATGGAATTTTCCTACGTGAATAGACAAAAGTGCAGGAAGCCTTCAAGTTCGATCAAAAATCCTCGATCTCCAGCCAGCGTTCTGGGAGTCCAACAACATCTGGAGGAATGCATTAGAAAGAAACAAGGGAAAACAGGGTTTGCGTGAGAAGGCTAATGCACGGGAAACACAAATCTATAATTCAATTTCTAAAAGGAAAGGGTCCATAGCCAGCGTCAGTACACAAACGTTTTCTATTTCTAAAGTTGACTATACAGTGGCAGCTCATCCACAGAGCGCAGCCCTATCGGCACAACATGTCTCTTGTTCACTGAACGCGTTAACGTAGACGTATGGCAGATTAGGAGACCCAAAGTTCTGTCAGTAGAGACCCTCTCTCATAGATCAGGCAAAATATCGCCGAGAGAGTGATCAAATAAAATGGAAGGACCCACCCCCCCACCCCCCCCCCCCCCCCTCTCCGTCAGACAAAGATTTTTGGGTGAAAGATGACGACGATCTGGACGGTACTACATGCCATTATATAAAAGACAATCGTCGAAATATACCGGACCCCCTCTCTAAAGCTAAAGTAGTGCAAAGATGTGGCACATGGAAATGATAGTTCACCTTCTCAGGGCGGCATTCGTTACGATCACAGAAAGAAAGACGTATTGAGCGCATAAAGCGAATCAGAAAGGATTACATGAGATCAACACAAGACTGGAGAAGTTCCTTGTGGATACACTGTGATTACTTTTGTCCGTGTTATTACTGTTAATGTGCTCTGCTACCAGACATTTTTGATGCACCCTTGCCTCATATTTTACCCATAAGCCGACTTTATTTCATCAATTGGCTTATGCGTGTAAATATCATTCAAAATCAGTTTTGCCCTGCTTATCAGTTTTCGGACTTGCTATACATTAGAACCTGGTTTGAATAAGTGTGGTGCCAAGAGACATCATCTTTGAGAGGCAGCGTCGGTGTCATCTAATTACATCTAGCTGCTTTGATAAACTGTTATTACTGATTAATTTAATTTCTGTCCAAACAATCCACTCATTCGACTAAGCAATTTGCAAGTTTCAATAAGCTATTGCCTTAACTGCAGTTAAGTAGCATTTTTTTTAATCGTGTTAATATTAAGGTGTTGTCTGTATATAAAGTTTGTAAACTTTTGTAAAAAATTAGTTTCGAAAGCCGATTGTTAATTAAGAAATACTAAATAGAGTTTGGTAACCGGCCCTTGTCACATGCATTCTGGCAGCCCGTAAATTGCAATAATTATAAGCGTGCATAGACGTTTGTTTAATTTTCGTATCTTATTCGAAATCTACAGCACAAATACTTTTATGTCAAGATACCCGGCCAAAGAACCATAAAGGTACTGTACATGGATATATAACGCCAACCGGATAGATTACCCAATAAAAGGTCATAATGAGTGAATGAGGACCGAGGAATACACAGACTATAATGGCCAACAGGGACCCAATAGCAGTTCAATACACCGGTACGGGTGGATATACACAGAACGACACACGCGTGGGGACGGATTAATCGATATAGCACGCGTACCAGCGTGGAAGGATAAAACGAGAGGCCGCAGGCCGCGAATGAATTTTATCCTTCCCGATAGCACAAGTGCCATTATGATTAACCAATTCATATGCGTTTGTCGTTTTGTGTTTATTACACGCCTTCACGTCTATAAAAAAACAGTTATTAGAGGGGCACTCAGGAATTCATTTGACAACTCGTCTCCGAGTTCAAATGTGTTCTATTTGCAAGGGGAACCGTGTTACTATTTTTAGCTATCACTAGCGATTCAAATTGTAATTGCGGCGCAGGATTTGTAGAACATTCCAGTGAAATTTCGCTTCTATTCAAAAATAATCCGTCAACGATTTCCTTTCGGCACATGCGTACAGAACGGATTTTCATTTACCGCGTGGTTTAGTGTTGCTGTAGATGGGGATTTCATAGAACAGGAGTGTAATAAATTAATTGTCGATGGATTATTCACTTGCATTGCGTCACTACTCTTCTGCTTTTGGGAATAAATAAATGCAAACATTTACCGAAATCGAAAGGGTTTGCATGCACAAATGAATGAATGGATGAATTAATGCTATATTTGCAGAAAACATTATAGTACAGATACAGTTCATAATAAATATTACAGTATTTCAACAACTGGTTGTGAAAAAACATGTAAATTATCATACTGGTATTTACTTTCTGCAGGAGGGTGAGGTAGCTATTAGGCTGTCTTACTGTCACCCACCTTAAAGAGAGAGAGAGAAGTAAAAAACGAGAGAAAGATAGAGGGGGGGGGGGCTAAAGAGAGAGAGAGAGAAATGGGGAAGAGAAAGCAAGGCCAAAGACGGACAAGCATCTCTTCAAATAAGTTAAAGAGCCCTGCGAAAGATTACATGGTTCGAGACAGAGCACTCACACTGCGCTGAAATTTCTACCATGTGGTAATAAGGATACTGATACCCAGAACCAGATAACGCCGAGACCAATATTGAAGTGCATACATCAGTGACCACACTTTTATCTTGGGTTTGACAGATATGGGTATAGACGATATGGAAATCAGCTCTATTACTCATGTTGATTTGAAAGATGGCCTTCACCGTGCACGCACTCAACTGCTCCTCTCCATTCTTGACAGTCTATTCGTACAAATGATACTCTTTTCGTATGCGTCTATAAAAGTGGTCATCAATTTATTTTTAAATAAATTTCTAGGATAGTTTTGGGTGTAGGAATCAACGTCACTCCAAATTTTAGGAAATGTATGAAATGGTAAATTTGCCGAAAACTGAGTTCGTGGTTTGAGTCTTTGTATCATATCAGTTTGCCTCGTGATTCTTTCACGTTCGTTTGTGTTCAGTGTATAAAAACCATCTAATGATTGCGGAAGCTTTTTATTAACCCAGTCATGCATAAACAAAAGGACGTTTAGTTTATAAAGGTCTTTGAACTGAAGAATTTTATTCTTTTTTAAAAAGTGGCTCAGTGTGGGCGTTATACTGTTTGTTATTAATTACTCGTATTGGTCGCTTTCGTAAGATATGCAATTTGTTTGCTGCCGGGGCGTGTCCCCACGCATGTATTGCATACATTAGCTGGCTTGGTACCAACGTGAAGTACAGTGTCTTCAGTGTGTTGAGTGGCAAGTTCCTTTTGACTTTATTTATAACTCAAATTGATTTAGCTATTTTCGAGCTTACCTTGGATATGTGGTTTTTTAAACGTTAATTTTTTATTGATATCCACACCTACAAATTTCACTGTTTTTGTTTCATGGGACCTGCCAGCCAGGGATACATTTTTATCATTTATGGTAATCAAGTTTCCGCCAAGATTCCAGGTGTCATTTATTGGGTGTAACAACTTGCATTTTGATTTAGAAGGATTGAGCACTACTTTGTAGGCAGAACACCACTCTGATATTTTCGTCATTTCATTTTGTGTTATTTCTACCAGAGTCTATCGGTTTTGGTGAGCAGTATACGGGGTGGTGTCATCTGCAAAAGACAAGAGATTTAAATTTGTCGATTTACTAATGTCATTAATATATAATAGAAAAAGAAGAGGACCCAGAATAGATCGTTGGGGTGGGTACCCCGCATGTTATATTTTCAAAAGCAGAGACGCAGTCTTTGAACTGGACATACCGCTTCCTGTCAGTAAGGTAATTTTTAAACCACAAGTTTGGCATTCCTCGTATTCCACAACATTCTATTTTTTCAAGAGTATTTCATGGTCGATAGTATCAAAGGCCTTTGAAAAGTCAAGAAAAACGGACAACGTACGTTCCTTGGAAGTTTTGTCATTGCATAAGGCTGCATAGAGAATAAGAAGTAGTATTGGATGTAGGGTGCAATGTTTCCTCCTGAATCCGAATTGGAATTTATATAATATATCATGTTTTGACAGAAAATTATATCTACGCTTATGCATAATTTTTCCAGAACTTTAGAAAAAGCCGGTAGAACGCTGATCGGTCTATAATTATTAAAAATTCCTGGGTCTCCAGATTTATAGATAGGAACGACCATTGCTATTTTTAGTTCGTTGTGTACAATTCCAGTCGAGAAGGATATGTTTATAATATGTGTTATTGGTTCAGGTATTTTGGTGATTATTTCTGGAAGCAGACTTGTTGATACATTAGTGTAATCTTTACTAAGTTTGCCATTCAGACTCTTTACTGTGAGAATTTCTTCCTGCATGTTTGTGGCACAAATAAAAAGGATCCCAATGGATTATTATTATTATTATTATTATTATTATTATTATTATTATTATTATTATTATTATTATTATTATTATTATTTAAAAAGTCCATGAAGTGTTTTGCTGGAGTGGGTATTCCTTCACTCGTGGCAAAAAAAAGAGTTGTATTTATCCGCAATAAGCTACAGCCACTTATCTGAGTGTTGTGATCGGTGAAGGATGATGGTAGATAAGAACTACGTTTGGATTTATTAATTGTATTTTTATGATGTCCAAGTTTTGTTTTTAATATTATGTTTGTTCAGTGTTTGAACCGAATGATAGTAATTAGATTTACATGCCCGTTTTACTTTATTGAATTCGCTAGAGTATGTTTTATAAATTTGAATATTGCTGTCAGTCAGACACCTGAGTTTTTTCAAGTGAAATTTGTGTTTTTTTCAGGGAGGAGACAAGCAGTTCTGCCGCCTTCCAAGCTTCTCGTTTTATTTATTGTATTAGGAAGAGCGGTTACTTTCAGTGGAAACGCTTTATCGAACGCCTTAGAAAATATATTGTAGCAGTTGGAGTAGGCAGAATTCGGGGAAGTTGTATTTAGAACGCTTGTAAAGTCTGACGATAAAAGTAACCGTTTAAAATAATTGATATTATTTGAATTAAACGACCGAGTAGGAGTAAGAGTCGGGGATAATTGTTCTCTGTCACAAGAAAGTTGCAAAATTATCACTCGTGTCCGTGATTATAATACCTGATCGTAATATATTCCTAAGATTGTTACATAAATCTTAGGAATATATTACGAACAACTCCAAATAAACGGGGCTAGTGCACAGCAACCTATCACACTTCTTGGTACATTAAGCGTACAGTGCGTGGAGAGTGGATTATAACTAAATCACCCGCGTTATCACCCAAACTATAACTTTCAAATTGTGTATATATCGACTAAAACACAAGCAATGTTTCAGCCAATGGACCTCCGGGTTTGACCCGGAGGTCCATTGGCTGAAACTTTGCTGGTGCTGGTTATGCTTTGCAACAAATTTGCACTTATTGCTCGGGTGGAATCTCCACTCTGCGGGTGATTTAGTGATACTACTCTCTCCAGATACTGTTTGGCGAATCAAATGGAGCAAGTGCGTTTGAACGAGGTAAAACTCTGCTGTAACACGAGGTGTAATCAGAATGTAGTACTAATCTTCGCTATAATGTGGTTTGCTTGGTTTGTGGTAAAATAGCATCTCTGTATAATCTGTTGAACATATAAAATATGGTCAATAAGCGTTGCTGAATAGTCGGTTGCTCTAGTCGGTCTGGCGATAACAGGAAGGAATCCCGTGCTAAACACGGTAGTATCATATTGATTAGTGTTTTGATGATTACTGAAGTTAAGCAGGTCAAGATTGAATTCCCCCATCAAATAGGCCGATTGGTGTTCATTGTTTATCCTGTCAAGTAAATCAGAGAGATTATTGAGAAAGGAGTCTAAGTCCGCTTTTGGGGCTGTATTTGGTCGATATATAATAACTACTGGGTATTTTTTGTTCAACTTTACTTGATGAAAATAATTTCAAATACGTGCAGGATGAAGATGAGTTGTCCCCGGTTGGCAGGACCAAAACGAAATGAGGCTAAGAGGGATAGTATATTAGACCTCATTGAGGGCTTTTCTCATAGCTCTCATGGCCTCATACGACTAAATAGGGGTGCCGAAGGCCAGACGTTTTTTCAAAAAAGGGTGCTGAAATTGGGGTCCCAGAGGCTATGGTTGTTAAATACCGAGATGAGGCTAAGAGGGATAGTAAATTAGGCCTCGTTGAGGGATTTTGTCATGACCCTCAATCCCTAAAAAGAAATGAGGTTAAGAGGGATAGTAAATTATACCTCATTGAGGGATTTGCTCAAGGCCCTCATGGCCCCATACGACAAAAAAGGGATTCTCCAGAAAATATCCTCGATAGGTATCCTCAAATAATACAATACCAGGCCATAGGTATCCTCAAATACAGAAATGAGGGTAAGAGGGATAGTAAATTAGGGATTTTTTTCATGGCCCTCGTGGCCTCAAAAGAAATGAGGTTGAGAGGGATAGTATATTAGACCTCATTGAGAGATTTTTCTCATGGCCCTCATGGGCTCATACGACAAAAAAGGGATTCTCCAGAAGGTATCCTCGATAGATATCCTCAAATAATACAATGCCAGGTCATAGGTATCCTCAAATACCGAAATGATGTTAAGATTCGCATGTGCGAGTCACTCGTTCGAGTAAATACTCTATGGCTTACTTGCTCGGTGGGATTCGAGTAGTTCGAGCAATGACTTATCGGTAACTACTCGATAAATTCTTGGCATTAGGAATGATATAGGCTTTCATGGAGGTTGTCTATCTGTTGGCTATAATCCAAAGGGCCCTCGGTACTATAGCACTACGCGCTACTATTCTAAGCCATGGTATGGCGGTCCTAAAATGATTCTGGGGGAAATCCGAACCAGAAAAACTACTCTAGTTTAATCGAACTTACCCCTGTAGGCCTTCTCGGTACCTAGGGGTCTCTCGGTACCATAGTATGGCGGTCCTAAATAGGATTCTGGGGGAAATCCGTATCAAATAAAGTCAATTTCGATAGTTTGGTGTGGATTTTGGTGATTTGGAGGGATTGTCGGGTTGTTTGTGGTAATTCTACGAATCCGGAAATTGCTCCTTTTCAATTGAACGCACCCCCCGAACATACCCCTGTCCTATGAGAAGATTTTAGGTAACACAGCAACCACGCGCTACCAGAATGGCTGACGGAAACACGTATCACCCTAACAACACATGCTGCGCATGCGCGGTAGGACCACGTATCACTATGGGGGTGACGTCGCAACATGGCTGCTCACGCGGGTTACCATGACAACCAAACCTGGCGCCATTGAGTCACCTGACATGACGTCACTTCCGGGGTTATGCCAACCGGGGACGGTTCATCCCTCTCCTACTACTAAGATGGTTAATCTTCATGGACAAGGAAGGATAAGGAGTCTTTAATGAATATACCTACTCCGCCCCTTCCATCGCCATCCTCCAGTTATGTTTGCAAGAGTAATGGATTGTATCCATCGAGACGGTATGTTATATTTTCTCTGACAGTGAATGTTTCCGTTAAACCTATCATGTGAAATTGGTTGCAGTCCTTCTGTATGTCAAACAAGAGACCATCGAGGGGCTCCCAATTTGCACTTAAGCTCCGACAGTTCAAACTGAAAATAGAAAAGGATTTACCTCGAGGCGGGGTAATCTCCATAAAGTCCACGGGTGTATAGTATTTGCAGTGAGGTTCATTGATTGCGAACGGCAAGTCGGAGTCAGTCTCCGTATCGCTATTTGTAAGCTAATTATACATCTTCTGAAAGTTATATTTTCAAGTGTTATTTTATTAGACATAACTGGAGGCATTTATTTCTACTGAGAGAGAACACTGCTTCGAAGTGTATCAATTGGGTTTAAGAATGGCGTTAGATACATATTTGAGATGAGATTGATTGTCGGTAGAAGATAGATAAGAGAAAGAGGAAAAAAGGTAGATTATCAGATGACAATAGATGAATAGGCATTACTGCAATGGCTTGTATGGGGAGTGAGGGTATGTGGGGATAATTTCTAATAAAGGATTTTTGAAACTGCTTTCATCCGTCAGGTTGAGTCAGTATTCTATCAAAACAAAGTACTATATTGTCGATATAGTATTCAGTATTGAAACTATATTGTTGAAATACAATAGAGCAATTCTAAAAAAAATACAGTCTGTATAAATTATCGAACGCATTCGCTCCATCAGATATCAACAATACTTTGAACATATTCTATTACAATTTACTGAACAGCACTCGAGGGCACCGCACAATAAATTGTAATAGAATAACATCAAATGAGCAGGATTATTGCTCTATTGCTCGGCAATCAATCATTATGTCAAGTAAATTATAATAGAACAATATCAAAAGTACAGAATGGCCCATCATACGAAGTAACTATCACTGAACGAGGTAAGACTCCGCTAGAGTGTTGTACCATACCGTCGGTATAATGCACTTGGCATGATTTATGGAAATCTTGCAAGTCTGTATAAATTATCTAACACATTCGCTCCATTAGAGATCAACAATACTTTGAACATATTCTACCAGAACCTACTGAACAGCACGCAAGCGCACCACCGATAAATTGCAAAAGAACAACTCCAAATGAACGGGGCTAGTGCTCAGCTATCTGGTACATTATAACAGAAGAATTTTAAATGTACAGTACGTGGAGACTGGAGTTATCACCCAAACTATAACTTTCAAATTGTGTATATATCGACTAAAACACAAGCAATGTTTCAGCCAATGGACCTCCGGCTTTAACCCGGAGGTCCATTGACTGAAACTTTGCTTGTGCGTATTATGCTTTGCAACAAATTTGCAATTATTGCTTGGGTGGAATCTCCACTCTGCGGGTGATTTAGAGATAATACACTCCCCACGTACTGTATGGCGCATGAAATGGAGCAGGTGCGATTGGACGAGGTAACACTCTGCTGTAACACAGGGTGTAATCAGAGTGTAGTACTAATCTCCGCTATCATGTGGTTTGCTTGATTTGTGGTAAACTAGCAACTCTGTATAATATGTTGAACACATTCACTTCATTTAGTGTCAACAATACCTTGTTCATATTTCATTACAATCTACTGCACAACCGCCAAATGTGCCGCCCAATAAATTGTAAAAGAACAGTTCCCTGTGGACAAGACTACTACTCAGCAACCAATAACATGTTGATTTATGATAATCTGAGAAAATTCGTGTAATCTGTTGAGCACATTCGCTCCATTTAATATCAAGAAGACGGCTACTCGGCAATCAATCATAATTACAATTTACTGCACAATCCCCAAATGTACCGCCCAATAAATTGCAATAGAACAATTCCACATGGACAAGACTACTTCTCAGCAACCAGTAACATATTGATTTATGGTGATCTGAAAACATTCGTGTAATCAGTTGAGCACATTCGTTCTATTTAATATAGACTACTACTCGGCAATCAATCATAATGTCATGTAAATTATAATAGAACAATACCAACTGTACAAAATGGCTCATTAAACGAGGTAACTATACCTCTAACCATATCGTGGGTATTGTACACTTGGGATGAATTAAGATAATCTCAAAAGTCAATATAAATTATTGGACACATTCGCCCAATTAGATATCAATAATACTTTGAACATATTCTACAGTACGTGGAGAGTGTATTATCACTAAATCACCCGCAGAGTGGAGATTCCACCCAAGCAATAACTGCCATTTTTTTAAAAAGCATATCCAGCACCAGCAAAGTTTCAGCCAGTGAACCTCCGGGTTAAACCCGGAGGTCCATTGGCTGAAACATTGCTTGTGTTTTTTGTCGATATGGACAAAATATGAATGTTATAGCTTGGGTGATAACTCCACTCCGCGGGTGATTTATTTACAATCCATTCTCTACGTACTGTACTACAATCCATTAAACAGTACCCATGGGCACAACACAATAAATTTTAATAGAACAATTCCTATCGTACAAGACTTCTACGCGGTATTAAATCATAATTTCAAGTAGATTATAATATAACAATTCCAAATATACAAAATGGCCCATCAATCGAAATAACTATCACTGAATGAGGTGAGACTCCTCTGCAACTCAGGGTGTGGTCAGAGTGTGCTACCATATGATGAAGAAGTTTCGGAGATAAAAAGGCTGACACAATAAATACGTTCGCCGACGCTTCATTTGACACCGTATCTATCAACTAAACGCCCCGTACGTTTTGTGAAAGGTGAACTCAACCGGGTAAACATCATCAAAATGGAAATTTCCCCTTAAACAGGGGTGCTTCCTGTTACAGATTATGTTAGCGTTGTACCTAAACTCTTTACGAACGAGTTAATGGCAAGCGCAGAAGGGATCAAAGTTGGAGATACAAAAGAATCAAGGATTACTTTTTGCAGGTGACATGGTTTTTTATTAGCTTAGAGTGGCGAGGGACAGCGAAATCGAACAATGTTAACTTTTGTACCGCTCTTAATAACCACTAAATGATATTTAATTACTGAATGATAATTTAGAATGACATTGTTGTTATTAGAAACTAAATACACTGTGGACAATTAAATTAAGAAAGCCGAGTTTCAGGAAAAACAAATTGCCAACGGTCATCCTATGTTGGCCCAACGAGTGTATGCCGCTGGCGACCGTCGCCTACGAACTCCACCATCTGCCAATGTTGGCCCAACCCTGCAATGCTGGCTGGGTTGTATGGAAAGTATCGGGATAAATGGAGACTTTAACTTAATGAAAAACGGAGTGAGGTAATACCCGTGGTCTGAAGGGGAGATGAGTCTCGAAATTGAACGGTACATACGTTTTCTATTTTTGAAGACCAAAGCATGCATCTAACAGTGCGGGAACCGGAATACAGAAACCAAACTAATCAACTCAATAGAAATGGGAAAAGAATATTCAGTCTGTTAAAATGTCTATGGAGGAATTGCTTTAACAAAGGATTCGTTAGAAACACTATTTGGGAGAGGTTGGGATTGCCAATTATAAGGTATGGAACGGTGGTGAAGAATTTGGAGATACAGCGAGATAATGCGTGTTGGTGGATGGCCGGATTAAGTAACGCGGTCTCACTGAGGCGGTCAGAGGGAAGTTGGGTGGTTGCCGATTAAAAATAGAATAGACATGGGGAAAATATGCTTCCAAAATTACCCGGCAAATCCCCCAAGCAGCCGACTGTGGAAAATGGCGTTCAACTGTATATGTGACTTCAACATTCAGAGAGAGTAGATAATGCCGTGAGGAAACTAATAGATTATTATTCCACTGAGACTGTGGATCTAGATCTAGACATGGGGTTCTGAGTTAGGGTAGTAGTTTTATTATGGGGAGTGCGTTCGATGATTGCAATCGAAACTGGGGATTTGAAGTTAGGGCCAAAATCTCGTTGGACGGGTGAAACAAAACAAAAATTCATTGGCCTTTGCTCAGTACCTGGGTAGGTCATTTGAGGGACATCGTTGTCCAAAGTTAGATCAAAGGAACCGGAGTTAACTCTTTGAACCCTCGTTTCCTGAAAAGGTATCGCCCATGTGTACACTTACAGTGAAATGGGTCAATCCAATATCAATATACAGGGAGGGTAAAATAATAACTGCAGTCTGCAGCCGTCTGGCTGCAGATTGCAGTTATTATTTTATCATCAGTGCCCTGTGTATAGGCCTTTAATAATAAGACAAAAATGGGACGAAATTATGCCTTGGACCGACAAATCGGTCTTACGAGTTCGAAGGGTTAAGTGCGTGTGTGTGTGAGTTTGCGGGTGGGGGGGGGGGGGGGGGGGGGGGCTAGGAAAGAGGATACCATATGTGCTGATTAGAAGTATTCGAGGCACCGGGGCAGTTCATTTTAGAATGCCCCAAACACTTCCTTGACAGAGAAAGCCACCTTGAGAAACTAATGGACGAGTGGGATGAAAACACGAGAGACACGCGGGTGAGGGAGTATATGAGAGAAAGGGTAAACATTGCATTGGAAAGACTGAGAGACTACCAATGGCGGAATCTGTACGCTCTTGGGGTTGTGATTGTGTACAAATGTGTGTACTTTTTGCTAGAAATAAAGCCAGAATGTATTTTTTTAAAATATACATACCATAACGCCCTCGTGTTCTGCATCGATAAATTACCTGCAGGTACAACAAATCCCGTTTTAGAGTGACTACTGTACATGCTTTCAGTTATTCGGGTTATTCGGTCCAGGTAAGTTACATGAGACATTAATTGACATAGATTCGAGTGTTGCGATAATCTCTTTCATTACAATTCTCGTAATGGGGACACGGTGACACTGTGTACTAAAGCGTACTGCGCGTCGATGACACACTTGTCTTCAGCCAATTCTAACCCTGCTTGTGTGGAGTTAGTACGTTGGGAAGTCTGACAGTTGCTCGCCGTTGCTCGGCGGTTCTCTCCGGGTACTCCGCCTTCCTCCACCCGATAAACTGTCCGACACGAGGTGGCCCTGGTTTTCAAAAGTGTCGTTAAACCCCAATAATAAAAAAAACTATGCTGGTAAATATAGAGTTTTCTCTCAACCGGACTGCGATAGTATCTCTTCCAACCTGGCCGTGATAAATTTACAGCAGTGCATCGACTCTAGGCGCTATTGCCTCAGGTGAGACAGTGAGGTCTAGTCCAGCCACACACACACACTTTTCCTCAGAAATGTCAAGCTTATATACTAGTGGATAAAAGAAACGTTTTTTTCTGTGGTAAATAATTCAAGTGTGTTAGGGGTGATTAATTCATTGTTTGGATTTTGATGTTATTTCTTCATCACTGATTAAATTTTGACGAGTTTTGTTGTCTTAACACAGATGGCGTTTGCATCGATAACGTTCAAACGCAGGTAACCTACGCCTGCCCTGATCAACATCAATACCATCAAGCTGTTTATGGTCCTTTGTGTGATGTTAATTCACTCCTGACGAAGGGCCTACATGAGCTGAGCGACGTTGTTTGGGACTCTGACGCGCTTTCTGACACACCTGACCAGATCGTACCACAAATGTTCAATCGGGGGTAAAGGCCAAGAATAGAGGACCGCGCGTTTTTTAAGAAAATAAAACATATTTCACAACTGTTTTGAGTTACTTATCATTCTAAGACATGTTTTACACAAAATTAGCCCAAAACACCGATACCCACTCACAAAAAATCATCACTTTTAATCCTTTTCTCTGTGACGAGGTTTTGAAACAAAATGAATTTCTGATTGGGTTCTGAAATGGAGCTGTGGATGTTTCGCTGTGACGTCACAGGGGAGCAATCATTACCTTTTTTGCATGCTAGGATCACTTAAGGATGGGTACAGATTAGCTAACCCATACCCATCCTAAACTGTCCCTAATGCATTGGTCGCTGTATCCTAATCATTGCCTTCTTTGCGTACTAGGGTCAGTTTAGGATGGGTACGTGTTAGCTAACCCGTATCCATCCCAAACTGACCCTAATTCGTTCTCCCATTGTAATTACACCCTCGTATACTCCGATCAAATGGAGTATACACGATAGCGGAAAAAACAAAGAATCGCGTAGCTGTTTACCGCAGGTTTTGTTGTTGAAATTGTTAGGCGAATATAGTTAACGGAGTGCAAAAAGGGTTAAAAGTGATGATATTTGTCAGTAGGTATCGGCGTTTTGGGCCAATTTTGTGTAAAACATGTCTTAGAATGATAAGAAACTCCAAAAGTGTTGTAAAAAATGTTTTATCTTCTTAAAAAAACGCGCGGTCCTCTATTCTTGGCTTTTACCTGAGCGGGGCCAAATCTGGATAGTAGTGTGGCCAATCGAGAACTTGGACATTGTTTTGATTGAGGAAGTCATGACGAACCCTAGCAACGTGCGGCCCCGCATTATCCTGCTGTAACGTAAGGTTACGCGCATGGATAAGTGGAAGTAAGTGAGCCATGAGGACCAGATCGCGATATCTTACGGCTGTAAGATTGCCCTGGGTGACCACGAGAGGTGTTTTCACGCCATGAGAAATTCCTTCCCCCCCACCCCCACCCCCAAAAAATAAACCCTTAACAGACCCTCTCCCGACCCTGTCATTTTCCTTAACGCATGCGCCTGAATATCGCTCACATCGACGTCGATAGCATCATTGTCGTCCATCTGACCGGTACTCGTCAGTTAATAACACACGTCTCCAGTGTGCCAAGTGAAACCGAATTGGTGCATGTGCCCGCATCCATTGCAATCGATGTTCACGTCGCCTGTGTGTAAGTTGCGGACTAACGTAGGGACGCCGTGGCCTTAAATCGAACTCCTGCAACCGACTCCTAACTGTTCTTGGACACACTGGGCGATCATGAGTGCCTACAACCCGACCCGCCGTCTCCGTCGCCATCTGAAATCGGTTACAGAGGTACAGAGAGACGTATGTTTTTTTATTACACACCAGTAACTGTATTTGTCACGATCACATGGATTTTAGGGGCATTTGGTAATTTTAACCAGAAAGTTCTAGTGCAATCCGATAAAAAGTACCATTCGCGTGCACAAGTTCTCTCGTTAGACTAGTTCTTATAGTTTGCAGCGTTCAGTGGAATATAACCAAAGAGAACCATCGGCTATATTTATCTGTCGGAATTACCGATTCTCATTACAAAATGTTTGATGCACAATTATGCTAAAAACTGTTGAAAGTCATGAAAGACACATGATCTCTGCCAAGAAATTGAACAGTGAAACTCAACCTTTGCTTTCGTTATTGAAAATCGAGGAAAACTTAATTAATTTTAGTGCAAAAAAGTCCAATTGGGTTCGATTTTGCAGCCAGCCACTAGTACAGTTGCTATAAAACTTTGTTACAATGTTGCCCTCATCGCTGCGTGCTGCCGGCGAGTCGACACGGGGCCTACCGTGTAACTGAAATCTTATTCGATTCACACTTCGGCAAAGAAGCAGCACGTTTGCCAACGCAAACATACTTTGAGAAGCATGTTAAGGTGAAGTTGTCCTCAGGAAGCAAGACTAAATGAATCTTGAATACTGGTTAACATGAAGCGGAAAAACAGACGACGACACGCCGACAACGCCTGGAGATGTTTGACAGCTAGAACATGCAGTTACTAATTAACTATCTCCAATTCCACCCTTACTAGATGACCAGCCACCCCCACACCCCCTCCCCCACCCCGCCCCACTCTAGCTGAATAAAGAAAATAAATTCGAAAGAATGGAAAGCCTGGTTTTATAAGAAAAACTCGATATTTTACATTTGTTGAACCAATGCTTTTTACGTGCTGGTGAGTGTTGGGGCAACAGGTTTATTTTATTTTATTTTTTTTGTGGGGGCAGGGTGGAAGGGCTTTTTTAGGGGGATATAGTATTGCTAAAATATGACTTTCTGGAGTTTGTACTGGGGAAATTAAAAAATGTTACCAGCTACCCACTACAGAAATTCTGAAAAATCTCGAGTAGGGTGGGAATGAGACCATGAAGAGGGAATGGGTGGTAAATACATGTAGTCTGATGAATGCAATATATTGTCAATTTTATGAGATGACTTCCCTGAAATTCAAAAATAATTATTAGAATATTTAAAACACAGGCAAAATGACAATATTTTCCAGACACAGATTGATGTGTATTTTTAAATGACTAATTTAGGATTTTTGCTAGTATTTCTGTTTTATACAAGGATATTTCTTATTTTGCTTTAATTCTCAGCAACAAAACTTAAATCGAATGCCACCTATGTGACTTAGTTAGATGGATGTATGAGATGGGGAGGGGGTTGAGGCACTCTCACCCCCTTCACCAACAAGAAGTTAATTTTGCAGTTTTCATTGAAAAGGACTGGTATTTTCAGAACAGAGTGTTCAGAGGGAGGGGGTATTTTTATAATTTTGGCAAATATCATGGCAGTGGGAAGAGCATTTTCATAGGCAAATTCGAGGCAAGGGTCTGCATTTTGATTTTGAAACAAAAGTTCTGGGCAGTTTGATTGGTCAGCCCCCATCCCCAAGAAAATGTTCTCCAAAAGCCTATCATTTTAGCCACATTCTATCAGTCCTCTTTAAAATTACTTACTAAATGCAAATTCAGAATACCAAATTCCAAATTTAAGACACTGACAAGATATTGGAGCAGACACATAAAAAAGTATTTTGTTTTGAACCAGATACCAAGAAAAAAATATTGACAGAACCGTTCAGATAACAAACTGGTGAAGTATAGTACTACTAGTACAAAATAATGTAAACATTAATCAATCTTTGAAAATAATATTAATCAAAATAGGTTGGAGCTTACTGGTGAGAACACCCCCCCCCCCCCCCACCCCTAATTTCTCTTTCAGCCTCTGACTAAGACTGCTGGATACTCATTTTGTGAGCTTTCAATAAAATGCTGTCAGGTTATAGATGGGTGGGAGGGGGGGGGGGGGGTTGTAAAAAAAGGTGTACAAACTAAATTACTTGTGCTGTGGAGACAAGACTTGACATTTTCTTGCAGTTATTATGCAATATATTTCTCCCTTTGTATATCTGTGTACTGTAGTATTATGTGGACAGCCTAAAGCTTTTATTTGTAAGTGCAGCCCATTTCAAATAAAGGTTATCAAGACTTGAGGTAAAATAAAAAGAAGACTAAATTTCAAGTCAGAAACTTTATAATGTTGAAAAATAAAGTGCAAACTTACCAAGACTGCAGAGTTCACTCAGAGTCAGAATGGAATCTCAAACTGCTTCACTGCCCTCAGACTCAGTTACTCCAAACGATCGAATGACTGCCCCAGTAGGTTAATTATTGCGCAAAATGTCTTTTCTCGTCCAGTGTTTACGTTTGTTACAGTGCAGAACAGAAATGACCGATGTACAGTCCACATGCGATAGCCTTGTGGCAGCCAGTAGTGCATGTGTCGTCAAGCCGAGTTCAAACTTGTATTTTTAATATCAGTTTAAAAAGCACGAAATTTAAACAGAGCGGCCAGTTCGCACCGTATTCAAATTAAAATCCTTGTACATTTTCCATCCTCCAGATATAATGATGCCTGCACACACAATTTTGAAAACACATTTGAGACCTCATAATTTGTGACGTCTGATATGCTGAACGCAATCGTTTGATTTTTGAGTGTTCGGATCGACATTTTTTGCGAATAAAATGAATCAACAGCGATTCTACAGATGGCAAGGTCAAAGACTTAAGACTGGTTCTTTGACAAAATTGCCCGTTTCTCTCTAAAATTCTTTCAACCGTTCAAATTGTCGACTATTTAATTAAATTAGCGATTAATTATAGTAAATTCTTTTTCATGGTTGGGTGTGTAATAAATACAGAACCACACTCGAGCGTGTGGCGCTGGGATAACCACTCGAGCCTACCGGCTCTCGTGGTATCCCTGCGCCACTCGCTCTCGTCCAGTAATCGTTAACACATTCAAACATAAGTGTGGTTCTGTATATATATTGACGTGGCGACGTAACGCGCTGACGTCCGCTTCTGGGAAGATCAGATAATCTTTCTGTGGCTCTGAGACGCCCAACTAAATGAGATATCGTTGACTCACGGGCCCAGATTGCTGGGCGACGAAACGTTGCGATTGGCCCTGCATAATTAGATCAATAGCCCTACCACTATCAACGGACATTCGCGGCATTTTGCTTTTCAATCGAGTTGAAATGAGATGTTGTGCAATCGATGTGCACCGTTCCAAACTTCGATTTGGTAATGGTTTTCAGATCCATAGAAGGTGGGGTGCCCAGGATGCTTTGTCGAAAAATCTGTTGAAAACATGCAGCGTCGTACGTGGTCATGGTTGATTGAATTTTAACCAAAGACACTTTAGCCAGTACACTGAGGTAGCTGTGTGTTAAACTTTACTGCATTTGGCCTACGGATAAAAAATTATATTATCAAAACAGAACATGCGTTTCTTTTTTCCGTCAATATATATATTCATTTCTGAAATCCTTAACCCTTTAAACAATAGTGGTATATTCCATTTCAGTTCATTGAAAGCAATTGAAAGAGTCCATATTTATTATTTGTCGATAGGCCAATTAATATTTTCAACGTGCAGCTTTGAGGCTGCACGCTATAAATATCGATTCGTCTACCCCACACCTTAACCTAGCAGCCATCACGGGCTTGTGGTCGAGGAGTTTGTGTGTAAATGGTGTACTGACGCTGGTATGACTGCATTAGAGTGTATGTATCTGCCTATATGCAGCCCATACCCCGCAGCATGTGCACATACTTTCCAACCCTTTTTAGTCTTAGGTGACATATAGGCCCACTGGGCCGGGTGCAAATTTAAATCTATGTTTCTTTTTTACTTTGTACCTGTATTATAGAAAGCACATGTCACGTAAATAAATATATTACTACTCCAACCACCACTATACCTTCACTTTGTGGGTACTTTATCCTATCAAAAGAATACAGGTACTCCAATTGGCATTTTCTTCGTAGCCCCATGACTTTCACCTATGGGTAATACACATACTTAACCCAGCAAGGGTTGAAATTGAAGTAGGGGATAAACTAGTTTTCTGCTGTGACAGCAGAAATATATTTTGGCCTGGCGTTACCACGCCCCTGTCAACATTGTCATAAATAACATTTTGCAAAAGGAAGACTAGTACAAGAGGTGCAAAAGAAAGTATCACCTGATTATTTACAAGTCCCATTTTCAACCTCTGAAAAAATATCATTGTGATAGGAAGAACAGAGGACAATAAATATTGGCCTGGGGCCAATACTACAGAACTTTTACAATTATATTTTCTCGAATTGCATTTTTTAGTTATGACTTTAAAAAGGTTAAAATGAACCATTACCATTTTCAAAGATGTGGAAATTTGCCAGTGGGCAAATTGCCATATCTTTTAAAATGCTAATGCTTCCTTTGAGTCAGATATATTAATACGTTGCAAATGCAAAAATTGTAAAAGTTTTATAGTACTGGCTCCTGATTGTCGCGATTGTCCAAGTCCCTTACCCTCCGCGTGTATGAAGGGCAGCACAAAACCTAACAATTTGTGTGCAACGTTTCCAGGTCTGACGTTATGTTGGATATGTACAGTCTAAAATCAGTGGGTTAAAATTTAATCCAACTCAACTTGGCTGAGTGAATATGAACTCCATTTGGTTAATATTTACCCAACCTAGTTGATTTAGGCTTTTTTTACCCAACTGATTTGAGGGTGTAATTTAAACCCTGCAGTCAAAGAAGAGAGACACTAACTGATAATCGGGAATCTAATGCCCACAGTGACATAGAAACCATTGAGCATGATTGTCTTTCCGTATATTAGTTTCAGTCAAGTATTTGTGTTTGCCTTTCATCGTAGCTTAACGTAGAGTCCGGCGAGACAAGATAAAGGTTCAAAGGTTCAAAGGTTCCAAACCTTATCAAAATTTAAATCTCGAATCGATCCCACTTTCGAATTGATACGAGTGTTGTCTATACTCAATATACAGCTAGTATCAATATATGTAAACTCTAAATTCAGCTGGGTTAAAAATCAACACAAATCAACTGGATTGATTAAATATGAACCCAGTTGGGTTCGTATTTAGTCAACCTCTTTGATTTGTGGTGATTTTTAAATCAACTAATTCTGGAGTGTGCTTTTTAGACTAAATCGTATTCAAATAGATGGACCTATCACCTTTCTTTCTGAGAGGTTGAGCAGTTTATTCATATGGCAACCAAATGCATACCGTGTAGAAATTTCAGCATAGAGCCGTGCATAGACCTGATGTACTACGTAAATAGAACCGTATAGGATAGGGTCCTGATGCATTGACATTCAAATTACTCGGCTCTATCGCTTTGAACGTATCACTACCAAAAAGAGTTGGGAATTTTTTTGTTCTTAGTATTCCAGTTGTGATAACTCACCTCGTAGTTATCTAAGTAACGAGACTTAATTCAATCGGGAATTGACTAGGCATCATCAAGGTAAGAGAAGAACAATTTATATATTATTTTGTGCAAAGTAGACGAAACACGATCTCCAGTATCGCTTCAAATGACAGTTTTAAGAATTTCCAGGCAATGTTTATAATATCTAGTTAGGGTGGATACGGTTATTCTCGTTCCTCACAAAAACTGGAGAGGATGAGTTGTCGTCTTCTGACAAAGAAATATATGGAATTCAAAACTCTCCGGGACTCGAAGGTTTTTGAATAATGGTTTCTAGTTGGTTTCGAATTAATGAAAAGATTCGAAACCAAATGGAATCTCCAGCGTGCGCTGGGCCCAAGCTTAACCCTTTCAGCTCTGGTGGCTTGGGCGGTCTCATCCTCATACTATGCTGTCTCCGGCAAAATGGACGAATCCATTTTGCATTTGTAGGGAGGTTTTGTAATGAGTTAATCCTACTACTGTGCACGCTGTGCAGAACGATGTATGCCAATGGATAACAGGGTTGAGTAATGCCGGTGCATTAGAAACAACCAGGGATGAGTTTGGATTGATGAGGATCAAGGACAGGATAAACTCTTTTTTGGTAACTATTTTATAAATCTTGCTGACGGCTGATGGTGTAAACCAATATTCTAGGATAATGGAAATCCAAATACAAAGATGGGATGGATGGACTAATTGCTGAAGTTAATAGAGAACTATTCAATGGAGACCTCGGACTTTGGAGTAGGTACAACTCAGGGTGAAAAATCGTCAGAGAGAACATCATGGAGGATTGTAGCCAGAATTGGCGAGAGGGGGTCAAAGCAAAAGGGTGTTTGGGTGGCCTGTATGATGAAGACAAGTCAAGGTTTGAAGACTGCCTTGGTAGCAGCTTGGGGTGGGGGGGGGATTACTTCTGTTCCAGCTGAGATCGCGTTCGATGGCACTTGGAGGTAAAATTGGGAACGTCGGTGTATAATTTACAAATAGGCCAAATGTATAATTTAGTAGTGGAGACCAAGCAACACTTTCTATTAGACTGTCCAAAATACCAGGCTAACAGAATAAGATTCACTGAGAGAATAATAAGATAATGGAACTGGAGAATGGAGAATATGTGGTTAGTAGGTGACACAAAGGAGAGAGTTACAATGTACTATGCTTATTGGAGAGATTGGGAAGAATGGGGTGCTGAATTTCATCAAGCAGTTGGTTTCCGTGTGTTGGGAGGAGAGAAGATGCGTGGAGAAAGGGAGACATTTGGGAACACAGGGTTAATCAAGGCCTTCTCACCTGCAAAACCCGGCAAATCAGCGACCGGTCAAAGTGTTTATTTAAGGAATGATCGTTTCTTTTTGTCTATTTCTTGAGTTATGAACCCCAAAAAACAAAGTCCAAACTGTGTAAATGGCCGATTTACACAGTTTGGACTTTGTTTTTTAGGGTTCATAACTCAAGAAATAGACAAAAAGAAACGATCATTCCTTATAATTAAACGTTCGCGACCCAAATAAATAAATAGTGTTAGTCGTCCTCTCCTTCAGCGAACAAACACTTAAAAACTAAAACTGGTAGACATATTATTTTTCTGGCATAAAAGAGGGCACATATTATTGAAATGCAGGTAGCAATTGACACACTTTCCAAGTCAAATGCACTTATGTCATTAAATTTTTTATTGACCAATGAATTACGTAATGCAAAGAAAACGTCATAAGCCACGCCTCCCTCAAATTTCATTCAACTGTTCACTTCACGTAAAAGTTACATTCCGTGGTAGGTGGAAGTAGGCCATCAGTATTACATTGTATTTTGGTTTTGACCGTTTCCCGAGAACTGAAAAACACAGTTTGTAAAAGTGGAGTTAGATATAAAGCCAGATGACATGAAATTAGTTGAATTAGCAATGTCAAAATTGCTGTATTCGTCGTGACCAGCCATTGTTTACAATCGATTTGGGTAAAACGATGAACGCAGACGATCACCCAGTGTGCGTAAAAATTGAAATGTCAAATAATAAATACAGCTGTGAAGAAAAAGAAAAATTGACCCACCACGGTCATTTAAATATTTTATAAATAATTTCATGGTGATAAATTAGTAATATAAATTTCTTTTTCTTTTTCACATTTAGAACGTGCCAGTGTTCTAACTTCTACTGATTTGACACCATGTTGCAACTCCGAAGACTGGTATTTTAGGGGCGTGGTTGGGGGCGGACCTAATTGTGTTTTTTTCGGTTCATTGAGTTATGAAAAGAAAAAAACAGAATCGTGTGAGCCAATCGTTTTATCTGAAAACGCATTAACCGAAAAAAAGTTTAATTATTATTATTTGCAGAGCTGCAGGATTATATAATTATAGATCCTTATTATCGATTTTATTTTCATTGTGTCGCCTGCTTGTATCCTGCCAAATTTATTTTTTCTCATTGAGTTACACTATATGTTGAAATGAATAAAATAGAACCGTCGCACTTCGTAGAAATCGTATGTAACTGCCTTGAGTTGTGTTTGTGTCGTGAATATTTGACACAAAGCACCCATCAATGTGACACAAAAATCCCATCAACTCGAATTACGCGGCACAATCTTTCAAGGGCTGTCAGCATATCCATATTTACTGTTAATTACTGTTAATTCAGAACTACATTCATATATTTTTGTGTGTCTTTCTGGGTTGTGGTGCAACAGGAGTTTGAGAGCGTTGGAGACTTGGGTCAGTATTTTATCAAAAGATTATATACTACTCAAAGTTTGCTAAGCACCAAATATTTGACACATCATTGTGAAATTTTCTGATGAACATATTTGCGATATTTTTAGTGGATAGGATTTAGGAATGCATTGAGATGGTCCCCAGTGTTTACTTTAGCTCTCTTGACAGGCAGACTTTTCGTGACAATCGTGAAAAGCATGTACCCTTTGATTTTCATGATGGTTTCGTGTACTGTCTACATGTACATGACATGTGTAGGGTATTCAATCTTCATTTCAACACAAACCCTTGTGATTTAATGATTGAATATGGCAAATGCAAATGTAAGAAGACATTTATCTGAAGCAGAAATGTGGCGGGCTGTAGGGATGTTGGAGCAAGGGGCTACCCATCGTCAAGTTGGTGAAGCCCTTGGTGTGCACCATACGGTGATCACCAGAGCATGGGCATGATTTCAGCAGTATGGCACACCAGTAAGTAAGTGGTGGCAGAGACAGGGCAACATCTGCAGCTGAAGACCGGTTTTTGATCATTCAGGCCCGTCTGAACCGCTTTGCCACAGCAACCCAGCTTCATAGTGACCTTCAGAATGCATCCGCGGTAAATGTTTCGACGCAGACTATCCGGGCAAGGTTGCACGAAGGTGGTCTCCGATCGAAAAGACCATGTATTCGCATTCCGTTGTCGCAGAACCACCGCCAGGCACGATATGAATGGGCCATGGACCACGTTGGATGGACCAGAAAAGATTGGTGACCTGTCCTTTTTACAGATGAGTCAAGGTACTGCCTAGACTACATAGATAGGTGTTCTGGGGTATGAGGAAGACCAGGAGAGCGATTCCATGCAGCCAACATTGCTGAGCATGACCGCTATGGTGGAGAGTCAATCATGGTCTGGGGTGGCGTCAGCTGGGATGGACATACAGAGCTCTGTTTCCTTGAATGTGGTACATTGACTGCACAGCGGTATATTGATGAGATCCTGGATGTCCACGTCAGATTGTATGCAGGTGCAGTGGGTGATAGATTCATTCTGATGGACGATAATGCCCACCCTCATGTTGCCCATGCTGTTGGGGAGTACCGGCAGAGGGAGGGGATTGGGCGTATGTACTGGCCAGCAAGATCCCCTGACCTTAATCCATTCAAACATGTCTGGAATGAGTTGCAGCTTGCAATTTCAGCCCGTCCAGTCCAGCCAAGAATGGTCCAGGTGTTTGGTGCCATGCTGGTCCAAGAATGGAACAGCATCCCACAAAGGACCACCAGGAACCTGATTGGGAGCATGAGAAGACGTTGTCAAGCTGTAATTACCAGTAATGGGTCTCATACTCGATATTGAACCCATACCTGTTCGCCACGTCAACGTTTTGGCACATTGAAAAAAATTCCTCTTTTACCAATAATATCCATTTTTCAAGGTTATCGTATTCAAAAACTAAAAAATAATGTCAAGCACAAATAAATTCTTAATTTCTGTACTTAATTCATTAAAGATATAATTAAATAAAAAATATATATACTTTTCATTACAATATTTCAACTAAAACGTAAAACAGGTAGTTGGATATACTTGGTGCTTAGCAAACTTTGAGTAGTATATTTTAATATACGTTACATTTCCAACGTTCTCCGAAGTCTTATTGGTATGAAAAGATCCCCGTGTCGGGGGGCGCGGTGGCTCAGTTGGTAGAAGTGCAGTCTGCAAGCCGAGAGGTCCTCGGTTCGAATCCTACCACCTGCGGCGACCGCGTTGTGTCCTTGGGCAAGACACTTCACCCCGATTGCCTACATGGGGGCACGATGACGCTGTGTACAGGGGCGTACTGCACGTCGATGGTGCGCATGTCTTCAACCATTCTAAGCTTGCCTGTGCTGCGGTGCAGAGTTCAGAGTTACGATGTTGGAGAGCTGACAGCTGCTCGTCGTTGCTCGGTGGTTCTCTCCGGGTACTCCGGCTTCCTCCACCCGTAAAACTGTCACGGTCATGATTAGCCATTGTGCATAAGTATGTGACCTTAAATACCAACAAATATAAATAAATAAATATAAATATCCCCGTGTCGCAACTAAAAGTCAGATTCTATGTCAGGTAACTTCCTTGATTGGCCGAATGAAGGAGCGTAAACAGGGGTTGCGGTTACGGCTTTGTAGAACTCTCGCCCCCTCCCCCCTCTCAACAAGTTTTCTCTGTCGGGACATTTTGTCTAGACGGACATTTCTGATATTGATTTGCACTTTTTTATGAGAAAAGAAGTTCTGCTATATAATATTACCAAATATAGAGTCGGACAGAGCTAATCGACATTATCTCGAGATGAGGCTGACAGTGAAAATTGAACACAAACGGTTTTGATTTACACGGGGTCTTCTACACATTATGTGTAAAACTGGAGAAATTTTCAGGCTGTTATTGTTATTGATCCCCATCATGCCACCACCCAAGCAACCCATTGTATCAAATTGATAAACATGGCCACGTAGTGCTGCCTCATGCCCAGCAAATTCTATTGACTGACGGCCACACACACATACTGTCAAACAGATGGCGACCAGCTGTCCCCTTCACAGACTTTCTGGGATCTGCATGACTGACTTCAGTTGCGATAAGTAACTGGGGAACGGCGCCGACTCGAGGTTTTGTTAATTATACGCCACTAACTTTCCAAGAGCACTGAATGTTGAATTATAATCCAGACCTTCCAAAACTTCAGCTATATAATCAAAGCATATTTTTATTGCTCTCTACCTTTGAGCTTCATACAACTGGACTGAAAAATTATATCCAACATATTTCAGTGGTTAATGACAAAAATACAAGAGTCGTGATTAGAAGGTTGATATCGTGTTATTACTTTTCGTGCTGGGTACGACAGCCACAGCGTAACAGCTTCCACGCCATCAAACGTCAGAAGATGAGAGGGATGGAACGTGTCTCATCGGGGTGACCTGGGTGGGGATTCACGACCCAGCGACGTAATGTGTGGTTATCATAGTAGCACGAGTGAGCGGCCATGTTGTCTTTGTTGTGTCGTCATCGCTATGGTGATACGTGGTGTCAGTGCTCATGGGAAGCGGGTGTTGTTAGGGTAGCATGTCTTTCCTTTATCCATTTTGTTTACTGAAGGCCGCCATCTTGATTTATATGGTAAAAGGTGTTCGTTATGTAACTGAATAGAACACAGCGGAGTACATTCGGAGGGGGTGTTCGATTTAATAAGAGTAACTTGACCCGACAGCATCCCGTAAACTTGCCGAATTCTCGTTCCTTCCTTCCTACTTTGATGACACTTGGTTACAGTGAGCATGGAATGTATCTCATAAGAATATGGTGTGTTCGGAAGGCATATTCGATTGGGGTTGAGTAAATAAAAGTACCCAAAACAATCAGCCAATTACCGTAAACAACCAAATATAACTGAATATCCACCGATTTTTGCCTATTCATCTCCTTATTCTCTACATGCATTGGCCTGTTTTACCTATCTTAACAGGTCAGCCGATCCCGACTTCCCTATATGTGTCTCTGGTAGTATACAATATGTTACAATCTGCACACATCGTATGCACCACATAGACACATGTCGGATATGACGATATGGGGATACCTTTTGGAGGATACCGTTTGGAGGATAGATATGTTCAACAGTAAACGAAGTCACAGACGTAGCGTTAATTAGTCCTTAAAGTGAGCCTTGCAGGCAAGTATGTTGGTGTGTCATACCGGACGTGATATCCTTTCTGATGCCGCATTGCAATATGTCATAGGAAACAGTATGTTGTCAAGTTAATGCTATATATAATGTCATAGCTTTTGCTTAACCCTATGAACCCTAGCGGCCGCTTTTCCGGCCAGGAACATGATAGGTCATAACGCCATTAAATGGGATGGCTGTTCCGTAAATGTATGGGGTAGACCAATCAATATTTTCAACGTGCAGCCCCGAGGCTGCACGTTGAAAATATCGATTGTCTACCCCAAATAATGAATATGGACTCTTCCAACTGCTGTCATTGAACTAGCATGGAAAATACCACGAGAATTCAAAGGGTTAATGTCGTTGCTATGGATTGATAACATGACCAGTGACGACTTGAGTCCCGTGACCGTTAAAGTCATCTATGACCTCATCGAATAAATAGAAGATTCGTACATAAAATGCTTGTGACATCTGGTTTCTAAGTGCCAGTCCGCAAATATCCAAATGATAATAATACAGTACGGTCGTCGCGGATGGTCTCTTTCCACGGGGAGGGGGGGGGGGGGGGGTCCACTGATGCTATAATATTAGATTTCAAACACTAATTATGGGAATAATTTTCAAAAATTTAATTAACGAAGCACGCAACGGGTACAATGTAATCCTAGCTACGTTGGATATCGACAGCATGCATACGAACATTGATACTGATAAAGGTGTTAAATCTTTGAAAGTTGCATTTGAAAAATATCCGGATGCAAAACACCCGGATGAACAAATTTTGGATCTTTTAGAGCTGAGCTTAACGGGTAAAGACTTTCAATTCAATGGAGAAAATTATTTACAAATAATGGGTTGCCCTATGGGCAAAAGATTCCGTCATAATTTTGCAAGTATTTATGTAGTGGAATGGTGGGGAAATGCCTTAAGCAAATGTGCAAAGCATCCTCTCGCATATCTCAGATATTTAGATGATATTTGTATTATTTGGGAACATTCAAAAAATGATTTTGATAATTTTTTAGAAATTTTAAACAATCATGATCCAAACATCAAACTGAAAGCTACTGTCAGTGAACATTCTGTTGATTTACTCGATGTATAAAGATGAGCAATTCCAGGCATCCGGTCATTTAGATTATAAAGTATATTTTAAACCAACTGAGTCACATAAATTATTGTACACAAAATCATTTCATCCTCAACATACATTTAAAGGTGTCAACCAAATCACAGCTCATTCGTTTTCACCGCAATTCAAGTGATAAGGTAAATTTCAACGAGGCTTGTGCTATCCTATTTGGTGCCCTCAGATCAAAGGGGGTACTCAATGCGATTTTTGCGTATCCTGAAATATCAAACCCTGAAAAAGCTGGAAAGTCGTGCAGAAATTATTGAACTGAAAACTGAACACAACATACCGTTGCAGAATTGTAGTGGCGCCGTATTGAACTGCAAAAAATCTCGGTGTAGATTGCATACAGTTATGCGTGATCAGAAAGAGGAATTTTCATGCCAACAGACAAAAATTATTATCAGATCAGAAATTCCCTCCATTGTGATTCACCCAATATTATTTACCTTATCACTTGCAAACGCTGTCGGAAGCAGTATGTTGGTCAATGTCAAAATCCTTTCCGAATGCGTGCTACGCGACACAAACATGATATAAAACATCATGCCGATGCCCCAGTAGCACAACAGGTTAAACTCCCAGGCCATCATTTGGACGATTTCGAAATTCATCCCATTGAACAACCACCGATTAAAGACACATCAGAAGAAACGGATACATTTAGAACAAAACGTGAAGCTTTTTGGACCATTACGCTTCAAACCCTCTGGCCATTTGGTATGAACATATCCTAGGGAGAATGCGAAACGAGGTTCACCATTCCTTTCACTTTAACATATAACAGAATGAATATCGAAATAGCAAAAATAGTAAAAGATGAATTCATTTTAACAAACTCTAACTTTAATGAACCTGTGAATCTTCGACCTGTCATCGCTTATAAGAAAAACCAAAGCTTACATTACATACTTGTAAGGACTAAATTAGAGCCCATCAATGAATAATCTCAATTACTGACATTCAATTTAACCAGTCCCCAAGCTCATCACTCAGTTTAAATCAAATTTGTGTATTTTTTTATCACGCACGCACGCACGCACGCACGCACGCACGCACGCACGCACGCACGCACGCACGCACCTTATTTTAATTTATATTATTTTACCCCCTCCACCCCCACTCAAGTCCAGTACAGTGATATCGTTTATTTCTAACTCTCTATTTTCAGAAAGCATCTACGAGCTCCTTATGCAAAAGAATCAGCAATGATACAGTACCCAAGCTCTGAACGCAACGCACACGATATCACTTTTTTTTATTTTCGTTATATTTTTTTGTTTAAAATACAAAACGCTATCATTTGACTTACTTATTGGAACGACGTCGTTCCAATGAGAGTTCACATGATATGGTGTTGTTAAAAAAAGTTTCGAAAACTTTTTTAGCTCAACTTGACAAAGTCAAGCTGAGCTATTGCCATCACTTCTCGTCCGTCGGCGTATGTACGTACGTACGTACGTTAGTACGTTAGTATGTTAGTACGTTAGTACGTACGTCCACAATTTCCTTTGGCACACCTCACAGGTCGCATTTATGATCAGATGACTTTGAAACTTGGCATGCTTGTTTGGGGTGACCTCTAGATGGGAGCTATCGATTTTCTTCAATTTCCGTCAAAAAATGTTGCCGCGGCCAACGTTCTTAGAACTTAGTTTAGTCAAACCACAATATTTCCCTTTGGCACACCCTACAGGGCACATTTATGATTTGATTGCTCTGAAACCTGGTATGCTTATTTAGGGTGACCTCTAGATGGGAGCTATCGATTTTCTTCAATTCCCGGCAAAAAATGTTGCCACGGCCAACGTTCGTAGAACTTAGTTTAGTCAGACCTCAATATTTCCCTTTGGAACACCCTACAGGGCATGTTTATGATCAGATTGCTTTGAAACCTGATATGCTTGTTTGGGGAGACCTCTAGATGGGTGCTATCGAATTTCTTCAATTTCTGTCAAAAATTGTTGCCGCGGCCAACGTTCTTAGAACTTAGTTTAGTCAGAAGACTCAATATTTCCCTTTGGCACACCCTACAGGGTACATTTATGATCGGATTGCTTTGAAACCTGGCATGCTTGTTTGGGGTGACCTCTAGACGGGAGCTATCGATTTTCTTCAATTTCCGTCAAAAAATGGTGCCGCGGCCAACGTTCTTAGAACTTAGTTTAGTCAAACCACAATATTTCCCTTTGGCACACCCTACAGGGCACATTTATGATTTGATTGCTTTGAAACCTGGTATGCTTATTTAGGGTGACCTCTAGATGGGAGCTATCGATTTTCTTCAATTTTCGGCAAAAAATGTTGCTACGGCCAACGTTCGTAGAACTTAGTTTAGTCAGACCTCAATATTTTCCTTTGGCACACCCTACAGGGCCCATTTATGATCAGATTGATTTGAAACCTGGTATGCTTGTTTGGGGAGACCTCTAGATGGGAGCTATCGATTTTCTGCAATTTCTGTCAAAAAATGTTGCCGCGGCCAACGTTCTTAGAACTTAGTTTAGTCAGAAGACTCAATATTTCCCTTTGGCACACCCTACAGGGTACATTTATGATTTGATTGCTTTGAAACCCGGTATGCTTGTTTGAGGAGACCTCTAGATGGGAGCTATCGATTTTCTTCAATTTCCGTCAAAAAATGTTGCCGCGGCCAACGTTCTTAGAACTTAGTTTAGTCAGAAGACTCAATATTTCCTTTGGCACACCCTACATGGCACATTTATGATTGGATTGCTTTGAAACCTTTCATGCTTGTTTGGGGTGACCTCTAGATGGGAGCTATCGATTTTCTTCAATTTCCATCAAAAAATGTTGTCGCAGCCAACATTCTTAGAACTTAGTTTAGTCAGACCACAATATTTCCCTTTGGCTCACCCTACAGGGCACATTTATGATTAGATTGCTTTGAAACCTGGTATGCTTATTTACGGTGACCTCTAGATGGGAGCTATTGATTTTCTTCCATTTCCGTCAAAAAATGTTGCCACGGCCAACGTTCTTAGAATTTAGTCTAGTCAGACCACAATATTTCCCTTTTATACACCCTACAGGGCACATTTAGGATCGGATTGCTTTGAAACCTGGCATGCTTGTTTGGGGAGGCCTCTAGATGGGAGCTATCGATTTTCTTCGGTTTCTGTCAAAAAATGTTGCCACTGAAAAAAATGACATTGGTACCAATGATCTTCAATTTTGCCATTTCATTTATAACTTACCAAGTTCAAGTTTGTCAAGTTGAGCTACAGTGTCATTGACACTTTCATTTTTCAAATGCTATATTTTGTAAATTATGCTGGAGAACATGGGTACGGATACGATTTATTGTGTAAAGGATTCTAATCATCATTTTATTGCCAGTATCTATCTATCTATATCTCTATTGGTGTTTAAGGTGACATACTTATGCACAATGGCTAATCATGACCGTGACAGTTTTACGGGTAGAGGAAGCCGGAGTACCCGGAGAGAACCACCGAGCAACGACGAGCAGCTGCCAGCTTATTGCCAGTAGAATACATCGCATTTACTAGTTTAGAGATGGAGAGACTGGAAAAGTTTAAAATTAGAGGCGGACTGGCAGTATGGTCCACAGGGAAAATTCCTGGTGGGCCCACTATTCGGTTCACACCGGGCCCCCAATATTGATGCAGTCCAACACATGATGGTATGTGAAATTTCGTGAAAATTACCAACAGACGAAATGGATCTGATTGCATAGATTGCCGGTAGATCGAAACTGAGAGTCCACATGGAGGCCATTTCGAAACACCAGCACTCCAGACATTCATTACTCATCCAGATGAAAGGAAGCAGCCTCCCTTCATTTTCAAAAATCATTTTTTTTCCGAGGGAGCCGAACTATGGTCTTCCTGATGGGCCGTCATCCCCTCCGGTAGAACCATTTTTATCGAATGATCGAGGAAGATGATACAAAAATGACATCGAAATGTCCTCTATGTGGACTGCCATTGGTCGCTCAGATACACGGAAGCAGGCTTCTTTTAGTTCGAAATATCGAAATTTTATACTTATAATTTGATCAGAGTATGTGGTTGTTGCGCATTACGCGTTCACTAAGTTAGCAAAATCAAAATTATCACCGGGTCTGTGCCCCCATGGTGCAATCTCCGATAACTTTTCTTGACCAAGTCCGCCCCAGTTTAAAGTTTGTGCCAAACTTTGTGATGCAAGTCATCTTAACACTAAACAAGTTCAGACAGCACAGCACCCTATCCTTAATTACTCTAGCGAACGGTATGATTAGCTTGATTCAGAACCTAAGAATAAACCTCGTTATAGTAATTTAGAAGAGGAAACCGTCAAATTGTCGATACAATTTACTGAGGCAAAATGACAATATGAACATTAATTGGTAGTGCTAATTGCGTTGTCACCTTGGGCAAAACTCTTAATCCGGGTTACCCACACAGAGGGTTCGGCGACGCTGTGTACTAAGGCGCACTGCACGTCAAAGATACATTTTCCTTTAGCCAATGCTAATCCTGTTTGTACGGAGTTAATACACGGGAAGCCAGACAGTTGCTCGCCGCTGTTCGGTGGTCCTCACCGGATATTCTGGCTTCCTTCATCCGTAAAACGATCCGACACGAAGTGTCTCTTACTGTCGAAAGGGTGGTTATATCCCAACAGATAAAGAAATTGGTAAGCTTCGTCGCACTGGAAAAGTATCCAGGAAGTACACAAAGCAACATGAGATGACCAACAAAAGTCGATTTCGAGTGAATATATTTATTTATTGGTGTTTAAGGTCACATACTTATGCACATTGGCTACTCGTGACCGTGGCAGTTTTACGGATGGGGGAAGCCGGAGTACCCGGAGAGAACCACCTAGCATCGACGAGCAACTGCCAGCTCCTCAACATTCTAACTCTGTCCAAGCTCCGCTCAAGTAGGGTTACAGCGGCTGAAGACATGTGCACCATCGACGTGCAGTACGCCTTACTGCATGGCATCATCGTGCCCCCATGTAGGCAACCGGGATGAAGTGCCTTGCCCAGGGCACAGCGTGAGTCGTCCCGGACGGGGATAGAACTCAAGACCTCTGGCATAGAAGTCCAACAGTCTACCACTGAGCCACCGCGCTCCCGATTTCGAGTGAAGCAAAGCTACAAGATGCTGACGCCTACTCCCAGGAGACTATCAATTTCGGACGAAAGGCTTTTACAATGTGGTGGGACCCTGGCAAAAATGTCCTATCGTTGGAAATTCGGAGGGCATGTCATGAGTAGTTGGAAATTCCATCTGTTTGGATATTAGACCTTCTTTGGTGATGCTGACTTCTCCTTTACTTCCCAAAATTCCAACTCGATTTCAAATCGGCCAAAATTCCTACTGTTTCTATTTACAACTAACTGCAGTGTACGCAATATCGAGCTTCATAAGTATGCATGATGTCAATCGGTACGAGATTTCTATACTACCTTACTTATCGTAATAAAAAAAATTCTCGAAATGTACTTCAAGAATATTACATCATGTAAAATCGTTATCCTGAGTTAATTCCATCATTCAAAGTTACAAAATGGGGAATCATCGCAAATTGATCATTCCTGCGTAAGATCTGATTTAATGTTTGGACAGTTGAATTGCTCAAAGTTCTCAGCTTGAGCATTTGTTTAGCACATATTAAATTCCCAGAATAATACCAAATATTAATAACCTAATAATTCTATCAGAAATATGTTGGCATTTTAGATACTAGAATCATTTTATGCCCCCTTTCATGGCTTCGTTTTCAAAATGTTTCTCGGTAGTGAATTTCCAACTAGGGGGAGGGACCGGGAGGGAAATTTCCTCCTCCCGGACCCTGCCCTAGTTGGTAATCCACTACCCTACACCCCCTTCCTCAATCGGAAACCTCTAGCCACGTCCCTGTGGGACCACCATCACATTTTAAAGAGAAGACGCCGAGACACATGAGGTTTGGCACCACAACGATTAACATCAACCTTCTGGACTCGCCGAAGGAGACATTTATTTGCAATAACGGTCCTGTCGACAAAACAAATCGGCAATAATACAGCTAAACCTGTGTAATCTCCGCATGTTAAACAAAAGAGAAAGAATCACACATACTTCTTTTTTTCGCCTGGTATAATCCTTCAGACATATATTTGGAGAATATACGTGGCAGAATACGTTGTAAAATAATTGCGTTTGGCTAATGATCGACCGTTTTGCGCCATGCGGAAAGAGGTGTATGCCCGAACATTGCAAGCAGCACCACGCCCATCTCAAAAGGGCCGACGTCAAGCCCGTCTTGTTTATCACCGGTGATAATTTGGAACGCGGCCAGTAACTAGATTTTGTCTGGATTATTAGGGAGGGAGGGGGGATTGAGAGGAGGTGTTTCAACCACTCACTTATATTGAAAGGCGAGCTAGAAGAAGTTAAACGCGTTCTTGTCTTGCTTAACCCTTTTCCCAACGTAACAACCAAAACCTGCCAGCGATATTCACAGAAAAATCACTTTTCAATTTTCATTATTTTTTTCATTTTTATCTCAAAAACACAGCTGATAACATGGTTATAAGCTATGTTTTTGACGCAAAAAATGAAAAAAAAATAGTTCAATATAAAATTTTATTTGCAAGTGTCGTCTGCCTTTCGTGTTAAGTATAGGGTTGAGGTACGAGGTTATACACAAGTAATACATATACTATGGATGACCTTACGACAAGATACCGGCGCGAGAAATGCCTGACGAAGACCGACAATTCATTGATCTGGATACTCAGATCCCTCCCCACTTCGTGAGCAGTTTGAACCGTCAGCTGGACTCCGGAACGACGATGTTGCTACGATAATGTCATTGTAGTCCACATGTAGTGTAATGTTGTGATGTCATTGCCATGATAGCATGTAGTGTTAGTCCGCATGCGCATCACGTGTTGTTAGGGTAATACGTGTTTCCGCCGTCCATCGTATTTAGTGGAGTTCACCATCTTGGTGTCCATAATGGCACGTTGCTGTGTAACTGAAGGACCCACAATAGGGTGGGGTATGTTCGGAGTATACGGTCGATTCATTACGGGCATCCCTAATTATCGAAAACGATCCACCAACTGTTTATTTGGCTGTGATTATCCCAGAATCCATTTTTCGTCCTATACAAGGTTTATAAGTTTTTACGGAGCCTTTTACCATCTAAAATGGTGCGGCGTGTCCCTCAATGTATAGATGATGTCCGTTTACCACACACAGTCCCACAACTGTTTTATCAATCTAGATTATTCCAGAATCCTCGATTTTTCCCTTTTCTGCGATCTTTTCCTGGCGTTCATTGGAGTATGTCTTATCCTTGCTACTCTTTGTTGCCCCCTGTCCTGCCTCCTACCCTCGATCAAAACTGACATAGACTAGGATCGTTCACATAAGCCGCGATATTGGTCTGTACAATCCGTCGTCCAATACATGCTGCAAATAGACACATGCTGGAAGTACTGAGGTGTGATCATGTGATAACGCACATTCACACACAGGTACATGCTGGGTATGCTGAGATGTGCCTCAAACAGCGCACGATTATTTGAAGATACTTACGACGTGGCGGGGTACTATTGTTGGGTATATTTTAATGAAAATAACTATTTCCCGATAACAAATGACACGGTTTCTCAGGGTATTATATGCCATTCATCTCAGTCGGTACCGGTGTAAAAGGAATGGAAGTCCGTAGGAACGTTAGTCCCTCTGGACTATTATTCCGCGGAATTATAGTCCTAGGTCTAACATTTCTAGGAATAGTAGTCCGGCGGACTACTATTCCTAGAAATGTTAGACCTAGGACTATAATTCCGCGGAATAATAGTCCAGAGGGACTAATTTTCCTACGGACTTCCATTCCTGTTACACCGGTCTATATAACCCATTTCCCAAGTGGAAGTGAGACATCTCTGAGATGCGCTGGTGTGACTGCTAACAATGTATTCACAGCACGTGTAGCACATACTATAAGCACTGTAATGTGCTTATGTGATAGCGCGCGTTGTGAAATGGCACGCAAGCACGTGTCTGGTGTTCTCAGATGTGCTTACGTGACAATGCGCATTGTGCCTCAAAACATATACTAAGCGCGTTAATGCGGGTATTAGAGGATACGTATGATATGGTGATGTACTGCCGAAGGGCATATTTTGGAAGATATCTATTCGTTAGTGGCTATCTGGGGATAGTTGTGGCTCCTAGTTCAAGTTAGGCACGCGCTCTAAGACCGCCCTATGGCCTTTGCAGGTCCTGGACCACTACAGCTACCGACTGCCTGTCCTATGATCAGCTTCAGATGATCAAAATGGACAATGAAACACGTAGTGAAAATGACGTCACAATATGACATCTCAAGGGGGTTACCATAGCAGTATACGTGGCACCCACAATGTACAGCGACATCACGCCACTTGAGATGCCCCGACGAGATCTCCACAAACGTTGATCGTGGCCTAATGATTTATTTATTTATCTATTTATTGGGTTTAACTAAACTTTCGACAGCCAGGGCCACCTCGTGTCGGACAGTTTTACGGGTGGATGAAGCCGGAGTACCCCGAGAGAACCACCGAGCAACGGCGACCAACTTCCAGACTCCCCAACGTACTAACTGCGCACATGCAAGGTTAGCATTGGTTGCATCATGGACGTACAGTTCGCCTTAGTACGCAGTGCGCCACAGTGCCACCCTCCCCCACCCCCGTGGCCTTATGATACTTCCAAGGCAATTCGGCCCATACACACAATATCCCAGTATGAATGAGTAGCAATGCAGCATGTGATATATCACTGAATTTCTCCTTCCCTCTGACAAATTTTGACCGATACAGCTGGGATCTGTTTCAAACAAAATTTTTAAATTTTGAACTCAAATGTTTTAATGTTATAAAAAAAACTCGATTTGTGTTACATTTTGTGAAAAGTCCGAAATAAGACGTAATGCATTCTTGTCTATGTTCTTTTTTCGTGCCTGTCGTCCGCCTGAACATGTACAGTTAAAACTAGTCCTGTCATGAAATGCGCACAAATAGCACGTCGATTTGCGCGTTAATCTACGCGTTAGGACCATTGTAAGGCTATCAAATTCTGTATATATGGCCTGTGCGCAAGCAATGTTTCAGCCAATGGACCTCCGGGTAACCCGGAGGTCCATTGGCAGAAACATTGCCTGTGCTTGCTATGAGTAACCAGGAGAACCTGTCGTGCTATGAATGCCATTCGATATGGAAATTGCGCGCAATTCTTACGCGCAATTAAGCCTAGATAAGCGCACAGTTCGTGGCAGGACTTCTAGTTTTAACTGTAATAGAGCCAAAAAACGCAATCCGGTGAAATTTAACCTTTCTGAATGTTCACAGTACAATTATTCCAAAATTTCCGACATTTCGAGATTTTTTCACAAAACAACCCACTTTTTTCATATTTGTACACACGCCAAAAAAGTCCAACATCACTTTCTGATGATCTACGACACCATGTAACTGCATGAGGAGTTCCAACTTGTTATAACTTCGGTACGGGGATTTCGAAATCTGGATTCTTTTTTTTTTATTTTGTCTGCCGTACTATATATAATGGTGCTACACTCACGTTCATGAAATTCGACACTACTTGATGTGTTAAGGTGTCTTCTAAAAAAGCAATGGGTTCATCTTCGATATACACGCCATACAACCTCCTGATGTTCCGAATGAGCAACATTTCCTTATTTTTGCGGAAAAAGACGTTTCAAAGAATCAGTGCGCCCTCCAAATAGCAGGTAAGTTTTCAAAATTGCCTGAATTTTATCAACAAACTGTAAATGTAACAAAAAAAGCATTCGTGAGGTGATTGGAACGAATTCGCTGCCGAATAGAATATAATATTTTATTTTCATTTGTTTTTCTTCCCGCAAAACAAATCGTATTCCCACTCACACTCGCGAAAAATGGTATTGCACACCCAGCATTGTATTCCACTCTCAATGAGGACGGACAGAATTTTTCTACATGTTCTGAAAGTAACAACGGAGTCAATTATAAAGCAGTCCTCCTAAACACCGGAATTACCCAGAATTACCTGGAATTACCTGTTTTATATCATATTTTTCAGACTTTTTGCTTATTAGTTTGAACATTTACTTATAGAGTTGCGAAAATTGTTCTCATAACGTACCGCGCGATGTCCTATGTTGACATTCTCCTTACCATTTACCCAACTACGAACTGATTTGTGATGTGAGAATTCCCTGTTTCAATACTTCAAAAAGCCAACGACCATAATCATCACCCAACTGGCTTATTGTCACTGTCACTGTCGTTGTGCTTGTTTCTGATTGTTATAACAACATTGGTGTTTTATGTGAAATTCATTAACTCTCACTTATTTCATTGTTGGTTGCTGTGAAAACAAAAGTCAGGAAGGTCTTTTCTCTGTTTAAACTGATCTGTGTCGGCAAACCTTTCAATTCACTGTATACAAGATTATTTCAAATAAAAGCATATCATTTAACTTTCTTTGAATTATTGTTTTTTTTTCATTCTGCTAATCAAGTGAGCACATTTGCCAAACTGAAATACTATATAAATGTCTTCCAGATTTGGAATCAGACACCTCACACCTCTGCCTTCTCACCTCGCACCTCTGCCTTCACAGCGAACAGACGTATCGTCCAGCACTGGTGATTTCGCACAAAACTGATTATCGCTCACTCGGAAGTTCAACAACGCTATTGTCATTTGCATTATTTCTGTGTATCTTTTTGTATCACTGTGAGCGTTTATTTTTTCTCTTGCTATTTCTATCGGCATTTTTCCGCTAAAAACGAAGATTTAAGTCAATACAATTAAATTAAAATCTCTAATAATCTAAAAAATAAATTTAAGAATTATTTACAAATATAAATAATGGATAAACAAAGTCAAGCTCGAGTGAACAGTTCTGTCTTTAATTCTGGCAGTGTAAGCAACAGTGAAAATTCCGCTAACACTGACATGGCATCGATGATGTCGATGATGTCTGGCTTCCAGAAAGAAATTGCCAGATTGAATGACACCATAGAGGGTTTGCGGCCAGAGCTTCAAGCCCAGAAGCGGCAGGCAGATATAGGAAAGGCCAAATTGAGAAGGGAATTGGAAAAGGCAATTCTGAGAGCCAAACCAGGTAAGGAGGACCATGCTCCTCCTGCTCCTGATTCACCATATATTGACGCCGCTACAGAAATGAGAAGACCTGCGTCCACTGGCTCACTGGCGGGGATATCTGAAATAGACCCATATCTAATAACCCCCAGCGAAGATGACTGGCTGCGTTCTATAGTAGAAGAAGCCACCGCTGCTTCCCCCACTGAGGCGGTTGAAATTCAGTTAGATAAAAATTCAGCTAAAATCCCCAAATCGCAGCGACAGAAAAAATCACCAAAACAAAATCGTTCGAAAAGGTAACTCCCCAATGAGTTCCGTGAAAACGATGAAACCGTGGGCGTCGAAGACGAACATGGTTTCTGTACGACTACTGGTCGGCATGTCAAGAAGACAAAAACTATCAAGCAAAATTCACCGAGCAACACTACTGAAAAGGACTCGGTGGTCACACCAAGACATGGGAGCTCTGTTAACGCAACAGAGCCTTCATCACCGGAAATAGTGAATGCAACAGCGACAGTTATCCCAACCGATAGCGCGACGTACGCCGACAAAGTAAAAGCCAAAACGCCCCCTAAGGTGACCAATAAAACCACAAAGACACAGACCCATCCGCAACCAAACCCCAGTGTCGTAATCACACGCGTCCACCCCAAAACAGAAAAAATTCGATTGATAAAGCCCTTCCAGGATGCTCGTGGGAGAGACTAATCTCCAAAGTCACGGGCAACCATACATGGAAGATAAAAGTAAAATGCCCTAATAGAGCAACAAAATTAAATCTGATAAGCAAAGGAGTAATTATCAACGGCAAAAAATACGAAACCGAAGACTATCGTGTTCTTCCGCAACCCGTTCAGTGTCACAAGTGTCCGAAATTTGGACACTTGGCACACAGACGCAACGGGGGCAACGATGTATGAAATGCGGTGACAAACACATTGCGAAGGCATGTAGTGCTACAACTCTGAAATGCACCAATTATGGTGGTCAACACCCCAGCAACTACAGGGGGTGTAGCCACTTCAAAAAAGTTAAAACAAATATCCAGCTTAAAACTCTAAATGTAAGTAATGTCGAGAACTCATCCTCCCCTTATTCCACGTGTACTCTAATGGCTGGCTCTACTTTCAGCATAATGAAGAAACACATGGACACCAGTCTTTCAGATGTTTGCAAAGAGATTAGTAAAACAGCCTCTAAGTTAAATAAAACTCAAATATCTCACACGCTATTAGAAGCAGCCGTCAACAGAATATAATTATGTAACAATATGACAAATAGTAATTAAACCTAAATAAACTTAGTACAGTTATTCCTAAACCATTCGTGGATACACTAAACATAGTCCAGTGGAACGATCGCAGCCTTAATCAGACAAACTTGCAAATGTCACATTATTTCAAAATTTCATGTAACTGGAATTAGCGAAACATGGCTTAAACCAAACAAAAAATTCTCGTTTTGTGGTTTTGTTATTATTAGAAGAGATCGCCCCGTCCAAAAAGGTGGCGGTGTCGCTCTGCTAATAAGGCAGGAGTTTAAATACAAGAAATACCATGTGACCACCTCAATGGTGAAGTGATTGCAGCTGAAATTGAACTTGGCCACAAACTCTTGGCCATCATATCATATTATAACAAGCCGCAATTACCAGTTGACAGTGAAGCATTTGAATTCTTTACCAAACAGTACAAGCACTGCATATTCTTGGGTGATTTCAATTCTAAACACCAGGTATTCGGTTGTCATAAGACTGAGCATAATTATGACGCCCTTTTCAACATCATTGAAGAACTTGACCTACTCGTGGTAAATAACGATCAAGACGTAACATACATAAGCAACAACCCACTCCATCAATCAGATATCCTAGACTTGATTATCACCAGAAAATCACTAACCAGCCAAATGCAAGACATATTTGTAGGGGATGATGAACTAGGCAGTGATCACCTGCCGGTTCACGCCACTTTGAAATGTAATACTGGTCCCGCAAGGTATCCTCCCGCGAATAGGAGGAACCTATCAAAAATTGACTGGAACATCTTCAGAAACATTATCGAAGAAAAAATAAAGGCAAATGACCCTTTAAATGCTCATGAACTAGAAAAAGCAGAACTTAAAACCGCGTATAATCGCCTACATGGAGAAGTAAAAAAGGCCATAGCTCACGACAATCGCATGAGATGGGAAAAAGCAACAGAAAACCTAAATGGGCTGAGAAAACCTAAGAGGTTCTGGGATACATTTAAAAATCTTACCGGCCAAAAGAGCAAAAGTGCCAATAATAACGCGCTGAAGACTAGCGACGGAACTATGGCCATGGACGACAAGGCAAAGGCCAGCGCTTTTGCCGAACTTCTAAAGAAAGCGCATCGTCCACAAGAAGGGAACGGATATGACAACGATTTTAAGGTTAAAGTAAATAAATTTGTCCAAGACAACAACTCAGTTTTCAATGAACCGAACTTCGACCAAAGGCAAGAAGACAGGGTCTACCATGACTTAATCGAACCAATAAGCGAAGAAGAGGTCATGGGTATAATCAGAAAATGTAAATCATCTTCGTCCCCAGGAGAAGACGAAGTCTCTTACAAAATAATGAAACAGTGCCCCAACATCTTCTAGCGTACACTTACCAAACTCCTAAACTGCTGTCTCTCCTGCGGGTACTTCCCAGAATGCTGGAAAGTGGCCACAGGAGTAATGATACCTAAGACCAACAAAGACCTTACCAACCCTTCTAACTACCGCCCAATCAGCTTGCTTAGCTGTGTTGGGAAAATATTTGAGCGGATTCTCACTATGAGACTTCGCAGCTATCTCGAATCAATCAACTTTTTCAACAAATGGCAAAGAGCGTATAGGAGTCAGAAAGAGGGAATCGAACACGTATATAGACTGGTCGATTATCTGAAAACAACATTTAGTCAAAACGAAATCGGAACAGCGCTTTTCTTGGATGCAGAAAAAGCGTTTGACTCGGTATGGCACAATGGAGTGAGATACAAACTAGCGAAAATGGGATTACCCACAAAAATTCTGAGGATCATATCATCATTTCTTACTGACCGAAAAATTAAGGTGAGGGTTAATCGCAGGGGGCCAGTGGAAGTAAAACTCGAAGTGGGCACACAACAAGGATCGGTGCTTAGCCCGCTTCTTTTCATAATATATATAAATGACATAGAAAAAGTAGGGAAAAACTGTGTTGAACTATCGCAATTCTCAGACGACAAAGGCATTTGGACGGCCAGCAAATCCCGAAACATGATTAAAAACCGTCTACAGGATACCATTCGTGATCTTGAGAGCTGGTGCGCCCTGTGGCGCATCAAACTCAATGCCGCCAAAACTCAAAAAGTTACGTTCTTCAAGAAGCAAAGGAAAAAAAACAGTCCCCAGTATCGATCTCCAGTTATACGATCACAAATTAGAAGCAAGCAAAGAGGCCAGTTTTGGGGGATTTATCCTAGATAGCAATCTCAGTCTAAACAGTCACGTAAACTGCATTACGGTCAGAGCTACTAAACGTATCAATTTTCTGAAGATGACCAGAGGCAGAAATTGGGGAGCAAACAAAGATGTGTTTCTCAAGCTCTACAAAACATTTATACGTCCGGTACTAGAATACGGTGCCATAATAACAAGTAACCTGAGCAAAACCCACATTCCGAAGCTACAGAGGGTTCAAAATTGTGCCCTGCGTCTGGCACTATGCAAACCCAAAATGGACACCGATAAAGTAACTTCACGAGCTTGCAGAAATGGAAACTATTGATATGCGATTAAAAGACCTACAAAACAAAACCCTCAACAGACTTCAAGATAGTGAATTAATGGATGAGCTGAACGAACACCGATCCCATAACAGAAAAACAAAATAAGTTTCCAGAAAAAAAAAAAAAAAAAATTCAATTATACAATATAACTAAATTGCGTGGAGTCAGTGAGTCAGTGAGGATTGCCTCGCTACTCATTGAGAACTCTGCTAAAGCGCGATTGAAATGCGTTTAATAAGACCTACATAACAAAACCCTCCACATACTCCAGGATAGTGAATTAATGGTGAAGCTGAACGAACATCGAACCCTTAACAGAAAAACAAAATAAGCCACAGTAAATTAAAATTACTCAATAGAATTAAACTGCGTGGAGTCAGTGGGGATCGCCTCGCTACTCATTGAGATCTTTAGGATTGAGTCTGTGAGGATTACCTCGCAACTCTGCATGTGGGGAGTGGGCTCCGAAGAAACCCACCCTCACCCCATCCATAGCAACAATCACACAACAGTCACAATATACAATAGCGGATACCTATCTTTCTCTCTACATATAACTTTTCTAATTGAACATTCTCAAATTTTCTTGCAACACTCTTATCAAGAAGACGAATGGAAATGGTAGACAAAGCGTAGGAGGAACTGGTGCAACCTACCTTTCTGTTAACATACACAGGAAACCACCAAACACCAGGCAAGGATTGAAACAAGCTTGTCTGGCTGCGGACGAGTGTACATTTTATTTTAATAAACATTTAAATACAGATTTAAAAGCCCTTTTAAGGGCTTTCGGGTGTGTGTCTGTGAGAGGGTGTGTGTGTTTTTTTCCCTCCAATCACCCCATCATCTGTTCCCCCTGAAGGCAGACCAGATGCCCAATACCCAGCATTCACTCTCCCTTATAGGCTGATGGATGACTTCCAGCTTTCAAAAACACATATTGGTGGATTTTTTTCCTTTTAGTAACCGTTAAGGATAATATGCTGGGGCTGCTCCCAAACCAGGGTTTTTTTTTTCTTTGTCTAAAATAACCACCAAACTGCGGTTTCAGTATTACCATAAATTTGCCCACTTCTCTTAGCAAACACGAAGCAGAACTCTTGCAATTATGTAAATTCCTCGCCGTTTTCCAGCTCGAGGTTCTCGGGGATCTCAACCCACTGTCCCACTGCCAGTCGCACACTCAAACTTAATAAGATTATTGGCTCTCGCTCCCGACTCTCGTGGATTTATAAGCAAATAAAGCTATAAAGCAAATAAAGTTATTAGGGTCGTAAGGAATTTCAATCCCACATCGTCCTTGTGCGCCTTCGGCGCGCAGAAACTTTTTATTCATTCAGCAGTAGCAGTCTCGTGCATTTGCTCCTGTAGCCATGTTTTCTAATACCACTGTGAACGTAAAACAAGTACCACATCCTTGTGGTATTTGTGACAATAACTGTGGAAGCAATTCCATTGAATGCTCTGAGTGTAATCGCTGGATTCACAGGCGTTGTACTCCTATTAATGTGAAAGGATCACATGAATGGGATTCACATGAATTTTTCTGCCGAAAATGCGCTTTTCAAGGCGACAAATACGACACCGTCAAAGCACTGCAAAGGTAAGATACTTTATTGTTAACAGCTAATTGGTCGAAGGCCCGTTAATCATTCATGGAGGGCCGCAAATAAACCGTAACACCCCTTTTTATATAGGCTCTAGTGTAATCATTCACAGACCCATTATACCAATCTCATGATCAAAATGACGTTATTTGCGGTAATTCCGGGTAATTCTGGTGTTTAGGAGGACTCTAATAAAGCGTTGTTTTGGGAAAACAAATAAGGAAAAAGCAGACAAGTGCCATATCGATTAACTCATTCCCACGCCCGTGTCGTTCTGCATTTGTTACACGCCTTCACGTCTATAAAAGAAACAATTATGAGAAGGACACTCACGGTTCCATTTTGACATCTATCAACAAAAAGAACACATTTTATCGCCAACCAAATTTGCGTACTCATACTCTTCTTCTTCTTTTGGTATTCATTATCCCCTTCATATATCGACTCTATTTCTTATTCGCGATTTTCGTACACTTTAAACTCACTGTTAAAGCCCATTACGTCCGCATTGTTCCATTACGTCCGCAGGCCAATATGTCCACAGAAACTGACAAAAAATGGACCATTACGTCCGCAAGAATTTTACCATTGTGTCAGCAAGGCCCATTACGTCCGCAGCAAATTGAACCATTGTGTCCGCAAGGCCCATTACGTCCGCAAGAATTTTACCATTGTGTCAGCAAGGCCCATTACGTCCGCAGCAAATTGAACCATTGTGTCCGCAAGGCCCATTACGTCCGCAAGAATTTTACCATTGTGTCCGCAAGGCCCATTACGTCCGCAGCAAATTGAACCATTGTGTCCGCAAGGCCCATTACGTCCGCAAGAATTTGACCATTGTGTCCGTAAGGCCCATTACGTCCGCAGCAAATTGAACCATTGTGTCCGCAAGGCCCATTACGTCCGCAATAATTTGACCATTGTGTCCGCAAGGCCCTTACGTCCGCAAGAATTTGACCATTGTGTCCGCAAGGCCCATTACGTCCGCAAAAAGTTTACCATTGTGTCCGCAATGCCCATTTCGTCCGCAAGAATTGAACCATTGTGTCCGCAAGGCCCATTACGTCCGCAAAAATTTGACCATTGTGTCCGCAAGACCCAATACGTTCGCCGGAAATTGACCATTGTGTCGAAAGGCCCATTGCCTTTGCTGAAATCAGATCATTCTGTCCGTAAGGCTCATTAAGTCTGCAATACTTTGCCCATTGTGACCGTTCGAAACAAGTACTATGTGTACGCAAACCTCATCACGTGAACAAGAATTGGAATTTGTAGAATTTTTCTCCTGCGTTACGTTGAAACAAAAACCTTCCGCGGTCAAATCCGCGCCAAGTTCACTGAATCTGTCAAACAAATTTAAACGTTTCACAACACTGCGAATTTGAATGATTGAGATTGAGTTCCAGGAGTCTGAGCTTCCGCCGGGTTTGCTATGATAAAATTTCAGGTTGTTTTTCCCACACTAAACAACATGCAAAAGCTGACGAAATCACCATTTGAGAGCCCCTGTCTCCGGAGTGGGGGATGAGAGAGCAGGAGGACTGCCCAACGTTGTGAGTGATGTCAGTAGTGCCCATCCTAAAACGTGAAGTCATAGACTCTTAGAATAATTCGAGGTCTTTTTTTACATTTTGAACAAGCAACCCCATAAAACAGCAATGACCGCTCACTCTTACAGATCTTTGTGTCGGATCTTCTCCGGGCATCGGATGTTATAGATGCGCCTCAGACAAGTTTTGAAGATTGCCTTATCTTCTGCTGCGTCGTCCTTCTTGTGCGCCATGTTTCGTACCCATACATCATTATCACCTTCACTTTGGAGTTGAAGAGGCGGAGTTTGTTTTTTTATGCTAATCTCTCCTGATGCCCAGATGTTCTTTAGCAAGACAAAAGCTGCTATGGCCTTGCCGATCCTAGCTGTGACAGCTCGGTCTGTGCCTCCCTGTCGGTCGAACACACTTCCACGGTAGACAAAAGAATCCACCTCTCTGATTAGCTCACTGCAGACTTTTACTGGTGTGTTGGCAGTGGTGCTGATCTTCATCAGCTCGGTCTTCTTCCTGTTGATTGTGAGCCCTGTCCTAGATGAGGTGGTATCAAGGCGAGTGGTCTTGTCCTGCGCCTGGCTGTGGTTGTGTGAGAGGAGTGCCAGGTCGTCAGCAAAGTCAAGGTCATCCAGCTGTGTTTAAAGCATCCACTGTATCCCGTTGTCCTGTCTGTTGTAGAGGTCTTCGTGATCCAGTCAATGACCGTAGGAAGAGGACATAGAACATGTTCCCGGGGAAGCTTACCTGCTGGTCTCGAAGCTTGGGGTCGACTGCCTCCTTCATCCTCTTCAGTAAAACCTTGTCTGGCATTGACAGGAACACGACCCCTCGGTAGTTGCTGCAGTCCCCGAGGTCTCCTTTCTTCGGCAGTTTGATGACAACTCCTTTTTACCACTGGGTCGGTACACCCTTCTCCCAGACCTTGCTGAAGTGGCTGCCTAGCATGTTGACAGCAGTCTCCACGTCTGCTTTGGCAGCTTCCGTAGGTATCTCGTCCGGCCCTACAGCCTTCCTATTTCTGTGTTATAATGGCCAACCTAATCTTAGCCTTAAGGGTTTTTCGCAGTTGATGGGTAGTTCTGTCTCTGAAGGCGGGGGGGGGGGGGGGGGCGTCTAGTGGTGTATCAAGAGCGGGGATATTCAGCAGCTCCATGAAGTATTCTGCCCATCGCTTCGGCTGTTCCTCGGTTGTCGTCAGTGGGTTCTTATTCCTGTCCCTCACTGGTCTGCCTGTCTACTGGAACTTGTGCGCCAGCTTCTTGGTTTCCAGGTACGGGTGCTTCAGGTTCCCCTGTTTGGCCGGATATGAGGAGACTGTCCTATGAAAATTTAATTTGGGGGTTGGGTATGTTATATCTCCAATAAGAGTTTTAAAAAACAGTTGTTGGGTTAAAAATTATTCCAAATTCTTGCCCACTGTCAATTAAAAACTCTTTTACATGGTTGTTCCACGTTTACATGGCTCGGGACATGGAATAGGTGTCTTAGAGCAGTCGAGGGGGGCATCGTTTGAGCGTAATTTCAGTGTTACTTCACGACTTTATAGCCGTGTTTTCCGTTTAAGGCTACCTGAAGGCCTGCCTGGTGCCTGCTTTCGTCTTGGCTTCAGTCTATTTGGATTACCAGGTACCACTTTTTTCCTGCGCCTTTACCGCGTAACTACACCGTAATTGTAATTTTTTGCGTACAAATCATGTTTTCTCCTGAAAATACCACGAATTGCATGAGACTTGAAACAGATTAAAATAACCAGAAATAGATTGAAACGAATTTGTTCAGATATAAATTTACAAAATAGCAAACTTTTCCAAATGCGCAGATCACATATCATCGAGAGGGCGACATTCCCCGTGTTCTCACCCACCTCAGACCAATGTACGGCTCTCGGTTCGTACCGTTAGCGCTAAATCATTTCACCTTCTAATCCAGCCTTTCTAGCCTACAACCCGCATGCATAAGGGTGTAATGAGGGGGGGGGGGGGGGGTGCTGAACCATTCACCTCTCCAGAAAAAATAGAAAAGTCCTCATTCTGTCATTTTGATCAGCTTGTGGCCATGTCCTACATTTGATTCAATGCCACTGGATTTAAAGCCGAAAGATTTGTGTAGGCCTAAGCCTCTGCGTGATCTGAGGCAATCCTCCTTAGTGAAAAAAAAAAACCTCTCAGTCTTCAGGGTATGAACTAGACTGTTTGCGAAAAGGTCAACAGAATCACTTTGCAACTTCTTCTCTTTTCTTCCTTGCACTGGTCCATGATTGAGGGAGGGGCAAAGTGTCTGCCTTACATCGATAGGTGAGAACTACGAACGGTCAAGGAAGAATTATTTTTTTTTTTTTTTTTTGCTTTTGCTATCTGCATAGTCCTTTTTTGTTTTCTCTTTATACCTCAAAACCAGAATTTTATTATCAGTGTAAGATAAAATGTGAACTGTCGATCCGGATTATAAATTTGTCAAAGAGGCCCGTTTACAGAAAAACATTTTAAGCTGCGTTTTTCCTTTGTCTGAGAATGTAGCCGTATTTTGTTGAAGACCGAAATGAACACGAAATCTGCTTAACGTTAGAAAATGCGTCGTGGAATAACTTTCTTTCTCTTTGTGGTTTGCTTACTGTTTTTGACAATTGTGGCAGCTAAAAACTGTGTTTCGTTGGTATCTAAAGAAAGGCACGTTGTGTTATTCAGTATTGATTAGGTTTGTACCTATTACGCCAAACCTCAACCACCCTACGACATCTGATGTTGCGCAAGAAAACGCACCGCAAAAGAAAACTAGTCTTCCAGAATGTATTTTTGTCTGAGCCAAAGGTGAAGCCAGGACTTCCCCGCCGTGCGTCTTATAGCCTACGGAACCCCCCCCCCCCCCCACCCCCGTTAGGGCGCATGAAAGGGTGTACGCTTGCCCAAAAAGTCAGCTCGGCGTGAGAATTTTACTTTTATACCCAAAAAGACGCACTTTCCTTACGTTTAGAAGCTACGATTCCCCAGATGAAACGCCTAAATATGACATTAATCATTATCAACAAAACATGTTTTCCCTCATTTTTTTTATTAACAAAAATTGTTTTCCCGATGTTTGGACAAAAGTGCCCGAAATGTATGTGTGTGTGGGGGAGGGGGGGATCCATACATTTCAGGCCCGTACGCCTATGGCGGGATGTAATTTACGAGGGATGGAGTGAAGTTTTTGTCCCCGATCGCGAAAGGTTGAAAAGAGAATACAAACTGCACCAAAAAGCTAAGCCAGCTGCACTATTTTACAGTTTATAGAGTTTCGCGCCCTTATCTTTTAACCGCCCATTTCATCTACAGCGGTCCTTGGGTTGTTACCCGCATTTTATTTTTATGCCCTGCACCCTTAGTCTAGTGGGTAACATATGGGGCACGGGTGGGGAGGGGCAGGGGCAGGTTTATACGCTTCCCGGGAAACCAGTAGAATGTTGAGAGGAAAAGGCCATGCCGGCCCGATCATGGTTCGGGCCGACGTGAGAAAATTTTGATTCTCAGTACCCAAAAAGCTCATTTTCCTCGCATCTGGAAGCTATACATCCACACTTGGAACGCCTTGATAGAACGTTTGTCTCTGTTTCAGCTAGGGGGGGGGGGGGGGGGAGGGGGGGTAGGTTTGTGGTCTACATTCGCCACGAAAGAGAGTGTTGTGTGAGAGAGAGAGAGACCACGGCGGCCCGACCGTTGTGAGAAAATTTCGATTTTCTCGATTTTCAGACCCAAAAAGATGCAATTTCCTCGCATGTAGAAGCTATACTTTAACACTTGAAGCGCCTTGATAGAACGTTTGTTTTTTTTTTATTTCCAACCTCAATTTGTTTTTGCTCAATTATCGTTCTCTGTCCAATTTTTCAACGGAAAGGATAAAAAATTGGGGGGTGGGAGGTGCACCATACTACCCCCGTACGTCAATGTGAGGGGAGAACATTATGTAAACCGTGCCCCCTCCCCAACCTCTACCCCCAGCCCCACCCCCACCCCCAATAAGCGACTGTTTCGGTTAACCGATAATTTCAAGGATGAACTAGATTTTGTGAGTCCGGGTGAAGTCCCACATAACGACAACTGAAACACAAAACTGTTATCAATATTATTTAAGCATATTAAATTAAAATAAATATTCAAATTCAACGAGATGACACACGTCTGGATTCATACAGGTTTTTCACTACATTGCGTCAAATGCGGGAGATGTGACGATGTCGGACACGCTTCCCGGGGACCGAATAAATCAGGTGAATAGATAGATGATTGCAGATTTTTCATCTCCCTTTGCGTGAGCTTCTAGACTCTAGAGTGGTGGGGTGTTATAAAATGAAAATGTTTTGCCTCAGATATAAGTTTGATTTTAGTAATGAGTTACGGAAAGAGTAAATTCTCAAGGCCGAAGGCACAGTTAGAAAATTGTTGAAAGTTCACCATAAAAAGACGCGATTTCCTTGTTTTTCCAGTCAATTAAGGTAAACATTACAGTAGATTAGGTGATAGTGGTGTATATATGATTGGCGAAAAAATTTGGCTGCAGGAAAAAGTGGAGTGGGCACGTTCCCCCTGTCCCCCACGGCTCCGCCGCCCTGCTCCTCCTCCCTCCCCCTTAACCATTTTGGTATCCGTTCATTTAAAATTGTTTGACTGCATCGATCGGTTTCAAATTTTATATGCTCACGACTAATGTCAAAATACGCAAAAACAAAAAACAGTGTTTCGTTGGTGTCTAAAGAAATACATGAAGTGTTCTTGCGTATTGATTAAGTTTGTATCTATTACTCCAAACCTCAACCACCCTATGGCAC
>CM062295.1:658381148-658433648 GCA_031216915.1 Pictodentalium vernedei
ATTGGAGCTTCTAAACGTAAGGAAAATGCGTCTTTTTTGGGTATAAAAGTAAAAATTCTCACGCCGAGCTGACTTTTGGGCAAGCGCACACCCTTTCCTGCGCCCTAACGGGGGGGGGGGGGGGGTGCAGGGAGTGGGGTGCCGTAAGCTATAAGACACACGCCGAGGGTTCTCCTTTGGCTCAGAAAAAAATACATTCTGGAAGACTAGTTTTCTTTTGCGGTGCGTTTCTTGCGCGACATTAGATGTCGTAGGGTGGTTTGAGGTTTGGCGTAATAGGTACCAAACCTAATCAATACCCAATGACACAACGTGTCTTTCTTTTGATACCAACGAAACACTGTTTTTAGCTGCCACAATTGTCAAAAGCCAGCAAGCAAACCACAAAGAGAAAGAAAGTTATTCCACGACGCATTTTCTAACGTTAAGCAGATTTCGTGTTCATTGCGGTCTTCAACAAAATACGGCTACATTCTCAGACAAAGGAAAAACGCAGCTTAAACTGTTTCTCCGTAAACGGGCCTCTTTGACAAATTTATAATCCGGATCGACGGTTCACATTTTTATCTTACACAGGAAATAAAATTCTGGTTTTGAGGTATAAAGAGAAAACAAAACAGGGACTGTGCAGATAACAAAAGCAAAAAAAAAAAAATAATTCTTCCTTGACCGTTCGTAGTTCTCACCCTATCGATGTAAGGGAGCCACTCTGCCCCTCCCACAATCATGGCCCAGTGCAAGGGTTTTAAGAGAAGAAGTTGCAAAGTGATTTTGTCGACCTTTTCGCAAACAGTCTAGTGCATACCCCTGAAGACTGAGAGTTTTTTTTTTCACTAAGGAGGATTGCCCTCAGATCACGCAGAGGCTTAGGCCTACACAAATCTTTCGGCTTTAAATCCAGGTGGCATTGAGTCAAATGTAGGACATGGACAAAAGCTAATCAAAATGACAGAATGGGGACTTTTCTATTTTTTTCTGGAGGGGGTGAATGGCTCAGACCCCCCCCCCCCCCCTCCCCTTACACCCTTATACATGCGGGTTGCAGGCTAGAAAGGCTGGATTAGAAGGTGAAATGATTGAGCGCTAAAGGTACGAACCGAAAGCCGTACATTGGTCCGAGGTGGGTTGAGAACACGGGGAATGTCGCCTTCTCGATGATATGGTGATCTGGGCATTTGGAAATGTTTGCTATTTTGTAAATTTATATCATTCCTTAACAAACTCGTTTCAATCTATTTTCTGGTTATTTTAAACTGTTTCAAGTCTCATGCAATTCGTGGTATTTTTAGGAGAGAAAACATGATTTGTACGCAAAAAAATGACAATTACGGTGTAGTTTACGCGGTAAAAAGCGCAGGAAAAAGAAGTGGTACCCTGGTAATCCAAATAGACTGAAGCCTAGGCCCTGCCTAGGCGTGGGCCTCCAGGTAGCCTTAAACGAAAGACACGACTATAAAGTCGTGAAGTAACATTGAAATTCCACTCAAACGATGCCCAACTCGACTGCTCTAAGACACCGATTCCATGTCCTGAGCCATGTAAACGTGGAACAACCATGTAAAAGAGTTTTTAATTGACAGTGGGCAAGAATTTGGAATAATTTTTAACCCAATAACTGTTTTTTAAAATTCTTATTGGAGACATAACATACCCAACCCCCCAAATGAAATTTTTATAGGACAGTCTCCTCATCTCCGGCCAAACAGGGGAACCTGAAGGACCAGTACCTGGAAACCAAGAAGCTGGCGGACAAGTTCCAGTAGACAGGCAGACCAGTGGGGGGACAGGAATACTGCCGGTCAACCGAGGAACAGCCGAGAAGCGATGGGGCAGAATACTTCATGGAGGCTGCTGAATATCCCCGCTCTTGATACACCACTAGACATCCCCCCCACGCCCCCCCCCCCCACCCCCCGCCTTCAGAGACAGAACTACCCATCAACTGCGAAAAACCCTTAAGGCTAAGATCAGGTTGGCCATTATGACACAGAAATGGGGACGGCTGCAGGGCCGGACGAGATACCTACAGAAGCTGTCAAAGCAGACATGGAGACTGCAGTCAACATGCTAGACAGCCACTTCAGCAAGGTCTGGGAGGAGAAGGGTACCGGCCCAATGGTAAAAAGGAGCTGTCATCACACTTCCGAAGAAAGGAGACCTCGGGGACTGCAGCAGACTACCGAGGGGTCGTTTCCTGTCAGTGCCAGACAAGGTTTTACTGAAGAGGATGAAGGAGGCAGTCGACCCCAAGCTTCGAGACCAGCGGGTAAGCTTCCCCGGGAACATGTTCTATGTCCTCTTCCTACGGTCATTGACTGGATCACGAAGACCTCTACAACAGACAGGGCAACGGGGATACAGTGGACGCTTTAAACACAGCAGGATGACCTTGACTTTGCTGACGACCTGCCACTCCTGTCACACAACCACAGTCAGGCGCAGGACAAGGCCACTCGCCTTGATACCACCTCAGCTAGGACAGGGCTCACAATCAACAGGAAGAAGACCGAGCTGATGAAGATCAGCACCACTGCCAACACACCAGTGAAAGTCTGCAGTGAGCTAATCAGGGAGGTAGATTCTTTTGTCTCCCTTGGAAGTGTGTTCGACCGACAGGGAGGCACAGACCGAGCTGTCACACCTAGGATCTTCAAGGCCTGAGCAGCTTTTGTCTTGCTAAAGAACATCTGGGCATCAGGAGAGATTAGCATAAAAAAAACTCCGCCTCTTCAACTCCAATGTGAAGGTGTTAATGATGTATGGGTACGAAACATGGCGCACAAGGAGGACGACGCAGCAGAAGATAAGGCAATCTTCAACACTTGTCTGAGGCGCATCTACAACATCCGATGCCCGGAGCAGATCCGACACAAATATCTATACGAGCGAGCGGTCATTGCTGTTTTATGGAGTTGGTTGATCAAAATGTAAAAAAAGACCCAGAATTATACTAAGAGTCTATGACTTCACGTTTCAAGATGGACACTACTGACATCACTCACAACGTTGGGGCAGTCCTCCCTCTCTCTCATCCCCCCACTCCGGAGACTTGGGCTCTCAAATGGTGATTTCGTCAGCTTTTGCATGTTGTTTAGTGTGGGAAAAACAACCTGAAATTTTATCATAGCAAACCCGGCGGAAGCTCAGACTCCTGGAACTCAATCTCAATCATTCAAATTCGCAGTGTTGTGAAACGTTTAAATTTGTTTGCCAGATTCAGTGAACTTGGCGCAGATTTGACCGCGGAAGGTTTTTGTTTCAACGTAACGCAGGAGAAAAATTGCTACAAATTTCAATTCTTGTTCACGTGATGAGGTTTGCGTACACAATGTACTTGTTTCGAACGGGCACAATGGGCAAAGTATTGCAGACTTAATGAGCCTTACGGACAGAATGTTCTGATTTCAGCAAAGGCAATGGGCCTTTCGGACACAATGGTCAATTTCCTGCGAACGTATTGGGTCTTGCGGACAGAATGGTCAAATTTTTGCGGACGTAATGGGCCTTGCGGACAGAATGGTTCAATTTGCTGCGGACGTAGTGGGCCTTGCGGACACAATGGTAAAATTCTTGCGGACGTAATGGGCCTTGCGGACACAATGGTTCAATATGCTGCGGAAGTAATGGGCCTTGCGGACACAATGGTAAAATTCTTGCGGACACAATGGTTCAATTTGCTGCGGACGTAATGGGCCTTGCGGACACAATGGTCAAATTCTTGCTGACGTAATGGACCTTGCGGACACAATGGTTCAATTTGATGCGGACGTAATGGGCCTTGCGGACACAATGGTCAAATTCCTGCGGACGTAATGGGCCTTGCGGGCACAATGGTTAAATTCCTGCGGACGAAATGGGCCTTGCGGACACAATGGTTAAATTTGCTGCGGACGTAATGGGGCTTTGAGGACACAGTGGCAGAATTATTGCGGATGTAATGGGCCTTGCGGACACAATGGTTCAATTTGCTGCGGACGTAATGGGCCTTGCGGACACAATGGTAAAATTCTTGCGGACGTAATGGGCCTTGCGGACACAATGGTTCAATTTTGCTGCGGACGTAATGGGCCTTGCGGACACAATGGTAAAATTCTTGCGGACATAATGGGCCTTGCGGACACAATGGTCCATTTTTTTGTCAGTTTCTGCGGACATATTGGGCCTGCGGACGTAATGGAACAATGCGGACGTAATGGGCCTTAACACTCACCATATCCTTCCATTTTGTACATTTTATTCAGTTATTTCGCAGTCGGTTCAGTTTCGGATGATCAATCGTCTGCTCAACAATTTCCGTTCGGCACTTGTGTGCCGATGTAAAAGGAATGGGAAGTCCGTAGGAACTTTAGTCCCCTCTGGACTATTATTCCGCGGATTTATAGTCCTAGGTCTAACATTTCTAGGAATAGTAGTCCGCCGGACTACTATTCCTAGAAATGTTAGACCTAGGACTATAATTCCGCGGAATAATAGTCCAGAGGGTCTAATTTTCCTACGGACTTCCCATTCCTGTTACACCGGAACGGATTTGGGTTTCATGCACGGTGTACTGTTACTGTAGATATGGATAACATAGAACAGGCATGTAATAAAGGGCGTTGATTTCTGTCCCGTGAACTTTGCCATAGTTGTGTTCTGTATTTATCCCACGATTAAACTTGAATTAAGTAGATGGAGCTGATTTCCAATGAAAAAATATCACCTTCGGCGGTCTCTTTACATTCTTGCTTGATACTGTTCGCTATTGAAGCATTAGTTTAAGCAATATTTTTATTTCAATGAAAAAATCAAGTCATATGTACACATCATGTTCAAAAAGAAAGAAGATGAAACAAAGCGAAATATAAGACTATTTTACAGTACGCAAAAATAACAAAAATAACAAAGAGAACAACTTACAAGGGAAGGAATTCAACAGCAAGTTAATTAACGGGAGGCTTGGGTCAAGTTAAATATATATTGTCCCTATATCCCGATAAATTCTGTCTTTTGATTGGCCATGGCAAAGGGTGCACCCCCATATCCACGGTATATGAGAGCGTAGAACATCCAGGGTATAAGCGAACGCGAAACATCGGGGGGTATATGGTTTTAAACGAAAGCTGTCCGCTTTTGCTCGCCTCGAAATAAAAATCGAACCAAAAAACCCGAATATAGTCACTAATATCATCAGATTTCCAACAATTCAATCACAAAAATAAAATAAGAGCAAATAATTCGTCCCCTGAACCACCAGTGTGTTCTATGTGCCAGTAGGCACATAGAACACATTGGAACACACGGGACGATATCTGCATATACCATACATGTGTGTGGGGTGGGGGGGGGGGGGGGGAGATAACTTATAATAAGAAATTGTTTAAACTAATAAAAAGAAAACAGAGAAGTTGAGACGGTGTGGGGACGTAGGATGCAATCCAAGCTTAGTATGGATACAGGTTGGATACACGATGTTAGGTTGCTTACCCCCCAGGTGGTGTAGAAAAGTTTTGAAGTTAATCAAGGCTGGAGTGGTCGTCTCTTTTTGTAAAGACTTCCTTATCCCATAACCGAGAGTCTGAAGCAAGACACTAATGAGAAAGGCATGGGAGGAAGAGAAGCTCACAGCGAATTTCTTGTAAGATTACTATGCTACTCTATAAGTGTTCATATCAAATCGTTGTATGCCACTGTAGAGAGATATTGGGGGGTTGCCCTACATCCCAGGAGGAGAACAGAGGAAGGGGCAAGAGTGAAATAGTAAGAAGAAAGGAAACAAATAATAATCCAACTGAAAGTCAGAATGTTAATTCATCATGACGTCATACTGGACAGTAACTAGTGTGTGCATGATGCAGGGGAGAAGAACATGGTCAGCTTGCTAAGGTATAAAGGACATGTTTAAGAGAACATTGGTCCCAGTGGATTGAATCGGAGTAGGTTCCGTTGCATCACCAGAAGCGTCCTCTTACAGTACGGCTGCCGTGGTCTGGTCACTTTCCACGGGGTGGGGCAATGTTTTCACGGGGGCGCAGTAAGAGTAGATTAGTAGGAATAATCAGCAAAAAATTAATTAATGATGCACCGGGTACAATAATTAAAATGAAGCTGATGATGATTTTTTTTTTTGCATGCGCATGCCCACGCGTGGATTACGAACAGTCCACGGTGACTGTACTGTAACATAATGAAAGTTTGTACAATTTCAAAAATAAGATGATTCTCAACATTTCAACAACGTTAGAGAGACCTCGAGTGAAAGGTAGAGTGTTTGATTGGTGTTGATTGTAATCATTGTGGACATTTGCATAGACTTGGGTAGTGTTAAGAGAAAAGTCCAAGTGTTTCGACCAATCCACACTGGCACAAGGGTGAAAGTGATAAATGGTTATAAAATTATATGATATAAGTGGGCAACTGCAGCGCCATCACGACCTACAATGGTGTGTGTGGGGTTATACGAGATTTATTGCCGATATAAAATAGGGGTGGGCGAAAGTTGCCATTGTTGAAGAAATTTTTGAAATTACTTAGAGAATTCTCTCAGACAGACAAGTTTAGGCTAATTCCTTGGTTGGGGACGTTGGGAATGAATAAGCACTGGTACAAGTTTGTGCGACAAAACAGAACACGATGATTGTGACAAGATCGGAGGTTGTGCCTTTGGTAAGCTGGGGAGTTGAGGGTACTTTGTTAGAAATATATGGGGGGAGTTACGTGGTGGGTACATTTTAAAGAACTGTACTAGTTTGTGTTTGCGGCGTGTTTCTTGACGAGGGTCCTAGCGGGTCTCGGAATAGAGTAAAGACTTACTCGCACTAATGGGGCGCACCACAAATGATCCCTTGCCGCAGCTGTCTGTATTTTCTTCAGATCTGCGGCCTTAGACTTCGAGCGGTTGTCCTATCCGGTATCCGCATACGCTAGAAGGGGGCCTGATGAAAGCAAATTACATTTTATCTACAACCTAATGATCGAGATTAAATTTAGGTTTCCTAAGTAAAAGTTACTTTTATGCCAATACTTTAGCGTTTATTATGGGATAATAATATGGGAGGTTATTACCCACCATGTGGATTTCCGAGATGGTGTATTCAGGTCAAGACCTCGTCTCTCAGTATATATCGACGATTCCTTTAAGACGCATCGATATATGATCCAGAGGCGAGGTACAGGCTTCATTCACCAACTGGTAAACCACCATGGCCACCATAGTGGTAATAGCCATCTTATCTTACAATATTCCTCTCTTTCTTGACTTGTTCGCGTAATGAAGGGATTAGCGTCTGGGTTAACAATCATTCAGAGTCTTCGAATAGATTTTTTTTTGAATGAAGATCACGACATAATGGTGTTGCGTTGTTGCGTTGTGCATGACATAATCCTCAGTCTTTGTTCTATTTGTGCTATAACCGCCGCTGAAGTTTATTGTAATGTTTCAACTGTGTGGTTCTTTTGTTTTATTTTTCATGTTTAACGCATGGTTGGTCTATATAAAATATCATAATGACAAAAAAACGATCTAGTCTAATATATTTCGTTGAGCTGATGATTTATTTATAATTTATTTTCTGTTATCCAAAACGGTGGCCACGGCATGTGTAATAACATTGTAGTTCGGGGGGGGGGGGGGGGAGTAAAGGCTATCTTTCTGAACCGATTGATCGCACGTGTGTATGCTACCCTCAATACAGATTTGTGTTTTGTCTCGACGTCTGTACTTGTATTGGATTAAATACGCCCTATGTATTTTCAATCAAATCGAACTGAGGCATTACCCCGTTCAAACATAGTCGCTAAAACAAAACTTCTTTTTTATATTATTTATTATTCAGATCTAGTATTACATTAGAAATGCACAGTGATAATCGATACAGTTGTGTATTCACATAGGTGATTTACAAGAAAATAAGCAACAGGAATATGCACAATTGTGTAAATAAAAAAAAAGAAAAGAACTTATATTCTTTGAAACAGTAGTCACTTCAGGAATGGTTGTCGTAGGCGGTATTTCTGTCTCAATCTCGTGAAAGTGAGATTTAAAACTGTCTCGTTGATAGTCTGGACAGAGTGTTACGTGAAAAATACTCTGCTATAATTGACTTTATAACGACATATTGGCTAAAATTGCTTAAAAAATAATGCAAGATAAAACAAAACTTGATGGTTTGTTAATAAACAATATATACGGAACAACAAATACAAGAGGAACGTATTAGCACCAATACACGAAAACCGTGTGAACAAAATACAAATCTGCATTGTCCTTAGCAACCGCACGTGCGATCATTCGATTCAGAAAGATAACTTTTTTATTTTATTTTTTATCTGTCCTCAATAATTTGGCATCGAGTTATTACACATGGCGAGGGCCAACGTTTTTTTTTTATAAAAAATACTGAAATGATAAATAAATCACCAACTCACAAAAATACATTAGCCCTCTTTACCCAACGAATCGCCCGCATCCGTCCGCGCAATATGCAAATTCAGCTGTTGAAAAAATATTATTTTTCAAAAAATTTCAACAAAACCATATCATGTGACCCCTCGTTGGAACGAGCTCGTCGTTTTGTTGAAATTTTTTGAAAAATTTAAAAAAATGATATTTAAAATAATAAATTTTGATATCGTCTGCGTTGGGTAAAGGGTTTAGACGAGATCATTTCTTGCCATGATGTTTCTATATAGATCAACCATGCGTTAAAATGAAAATTGACACAGTAATATGAACAGTGGTTAGAGTAAAAGTTTAACAATGGATGAGGATTACGCCATGAACAGAGCAAGGACGTAATACCATGACGTCATTATCTTCATTCACAAAAAAATCAATTCATAGGCGCTGAAGGACTGTAAAAACAGACGCCGTTAAAACTGTACTCAATCCCTTCATTATTGCGATCACGTGAAGAAAGGAGGGAGGAATATTGTGAGATAAATTGGTTATTGCCATCAGGTGTGTTTCCATAGATGGGTGTTGAAGTCGAGACATCGTCTCTGTTCATATATTGATGAGTCCGTTAGGACGCGTCCTAATGTGACCCAAAGACGAGGTCGACACCATGACGTCATTAATCCGTCAGTCCTTGGGCACTGCGAAGCTTCGAAATTCGACGATTCCATTACGAATACTAATTTGCTATTCGGTTCGATTCAGAATCGGCTGCCCGATATGTTTCTTTTTGAATACTCTGACAGGACTACATCCTCTCACGAAACGTATTGTTCGGAAAAAAATTGTACTAAAATAATACTCAAAATACAGATGGAGTATTATTTCTACTATATTAATATAAACAGAATCTGCATCCATGCTACACTCCATGCTAATTCCAGTTCCACTAGTCACTATCACACTGGCGAAAGCAAAATTAAAGTTTCAAACAATGTCAATGATTGACTGTTGAAGTGTCCAGTTCCGTTAATTATGATACCCGTTCCTGTTTTTTGAACTATAATCCTTAATGGGGAAATATTTCAACACCAACATCAAGGCACGCCTTCGGCGAAGGCATGGATTGATGGTTGTGTTGGAATATTTTTTCAGTCTGGACCTGGGCATGACATTCAGAACAAATCCGTTTTGCAATCGGCTATCCCCAAGAGACTCCTAAATCGATTCGGTTTCACATAACGGACCCAAATCGATCAGAATCGAAAATGTGTGATTTGCAGGGCCCCATTCAGTCCCACATCGTCCAGTTTCCCTACGAAAGCAAACTGGATTCGACCGATTGCTGTAACCAGTACTGCATTCGACGATTACATCCAAGAGCTCGAGGCTGAGACGATTGAAGCTTATGGTAGGTCTGATAAGCGACACGGAATGCTTTTGTCGTTCGAGCATTCATCAGCGTAAATTACCGACAGATAAAGAATGTTTGTCTCTAACACTGCAGGAATGAAATACAATATACTCAAATACATCTAGACGGTCTTTCTGAGAGCTTATATTATTATACTAATTAATTCAGAATCCACGTTCGCTTGGGGGAAACAGATCCATGTAATCTTACTCACCTCATGTCACCCACGTCCTTTGGATTTTTGTTTTCCCTGGAGTACTTTAACCCTTTACCTAACGTGAAAAGCAGACGACACTTGCAAAAAAAAATCTTGAATAACTAATTTTTTTCATTTTTTGTCTCAAAAACATAGGTTATGACCCCTCGTTGGAACGAGCTCGACGAGCTCGTTCCAACGAGGGGTCATAACCTATGTTTTTGAGACAAAAAATGAAAAAAAATAGTGAAAATTAAATGGCGATTTTTGAGAATAGCGCTGGCCGGTTTTGGCCGTTACGTTGGGTAAAGGGTTAATATCATCTCCAAGTTGTAAAGACATATGGTTTCTCGGCTTCGCCTTAATTGATAGAGATACCCATCCCATTCGAGGATGATTTTTCTCACGCCATATACCATAATATGACAATACGCAAGGCGTAAGAAGGAACCCCAAAGTATCCAACGTATTGAAATATTTCATTCCGCAACCATTACTCCAAAAACATTTTGGTTTATTAAGTCGAATTCCTGCAGTTGTTTAATTTCAGCCAAACAAGGACACGTTTCACAGTACTAAATATTTTCCCATAGGCGACCATTATAACGTTCAGGCGAAAAAAAATATGGTCGCATCATTTTAAATTCAGCATTCAAATATTTTTTGTCAACTATAGCCCTTCAGACAACCTTTTAATGATTTTTAAACAAGGGTCATGCAATAAATAAAAGAAAAACTAACAGAAAGGGAAGTGCTGGTCACATGTTCATATTTCTCAGGGAATTCCCAAACAAAACACACCAATAGTCAAACAAATTTTTAGGTTCTAAAAGTCCTCAAATCATCCTCTTTATTCATCTGGAACATTCAAAAGTAATGCAAAATGTGAGTAGACTTCTTCAAATGTTTATTGAAACAATATATTTCCCCAAGACTGCTTAGTTTTGGGAATTAGATAATTTCCGAGCGCAACTTTTCGAGGCATGTAAATCTAATTAAAATATTTACAACAGTTATACCTATGAGCAAACCCAACCCTACCAAAGGTACAGTTACCTCTTTCATGTGATGAAAGAGTCATTTCTGCAATAGAATTCAACTTTTGGCTTCTGTCTAGTCCAAAGTATGGGAAATTTGTTCTTTTGAAGAGAACTGGCCAATCTGGTCAAATAGGCTTAAAAACTGTTATTGCCTCCGACAGAATTTCTACTCTGTTACCCAATAAGTTGGGAGGGATAAGAATTCACAGCTTTCTTTGAAACTACCCAAATCCCAAAATAAAACTAAAATCTGCATCAGCACACAAAACCTTTCACAAAATCTGTTTTAATTAATCATACAGCAAGATAAATAGGGCCCCACCACCATGAAACAATATGTCAATTTTGTTTCAAAATTGGGGTTGTGCAGGGCTTATAGTTCCTCTAAATTTGGGAGAATCCATTTGGATTCTTGCGGAAATCGTTCCGAGAATTCAGACCTGCTATGGGCCAGGATCCTATTAGGTCAGTATGATTGAACCCCTGTTGCATACTGATAATACATGTTAACCCTTTACCCAATACAGCTTTTTTTAATTTTTACAACACCAACTACCGATTTTTACCCCCCCCCCCCCCACCCCCCCCCCCCCCCTGGGCCCTTAATCGCTCACCTGACGAGGTGGTTCAGAGAAGTATTTTGGGTCAGATTCAGTTAGTCAAGGTTCATGGACACTACATAGGAATAATGTTATGAAATTATTCATAATTCTATTGTCCATGTTAGATGATTATTAGCATAGGTCTTCCTGATTGCTTCCAATTCTGACAGCTGTAGACAAGTACTGCCAAACTTCCAAGGGTTGTTGTGTCACTGCACTTTGAAAGGCAAATTTTTATGGAAAAGCTCTAAGGAATGGATTTGAACATTTATGAACAACCTCGAACCTAACCCACCTCTGCCCAAATATTAAGCCACAGACCTGAAATGAACAAACTCAAGTCTGCCCCCCCCCCCCCCCTTCCTGCGATACCAAATATGAAAGGGTTCTGACTGGCAGGAACCAAACTGGAACAAATTTACATCTGACCTCCCCAGAGATGTTGTACACCATATATTAAAGCATTAAACTAGTGGGTCTGAAGAAAAAGATTTTTAAAGAAATTTTCTCATGTTGCTTTGAGTTAATTTGCACTCCCATAATGAGCACATATATTAACCCATAGATCTGGCTTGAACAAACATGAATCTGACCCCCTTTGAGATGCTGTAAGCCAAATACGAAAAGATTCTGACTGGTGGATCTGAAAAAACGAGTTTTAAAGAAATTTCCTCATACTGCACTGAGTTAAACTTTGGGCTTCAATAGATAGACCAAATATTAACCCAGAGACCCGATTCAAACTTCAATCTACCCTCCCGCTGCCCCCCTGCCCCCCACCCCACTAGAAATGTTGCATTCCAAATATGAAAGCATTCTGACTGGTGGATCTGAAGGAGGTTTTCAAAGAAATTTCCTCATGTTGCACTGTTGATATTTGGGTGCCCATAGGGAGCCCAAATATCAACTCAGGACTTGATTTGAACAAACCTGAACCTATCCCTCCCACCCCTAGAGATGCTGTATACCAAGTATCAAAAGATTCTTATACATGGTTCTGGAGAAGATTTTTTTTCAATTTTGGAAAACAATTTATGCATGCTATCAGAGAAATGCTTGGGGCCCCCTGTGGGTGTGGCAACGTTATTTGAACAAACTGGAATTCATATATGATAAGGAACATGAATATCAAATTTGGTTCAATTCGGCTCAGTTGTTTATGAGGAGAGGTTAGTAATGTAAAGTTCACAACGGACAGGATGGACTGGTGGTGGACAGACAGAAAGTCATCATTTAAGCGCCCCCTGACTTACAGTCAGGTGAGCTAAAAATAAACAATATTCATCAAGCGTAATAATTATGGATGTTACTAGAACTGGCTGATGAGAGCCGGTTCCAATGACAGCCATATTTGTACAAATTTTATTGCCAGTGTCACAATATTTCAGGTCATGTTAGTGTTGTATGGTTAATTTTCTGCCTTTGTGTTAGGTAAAGGGTTAAACTGACTCAGTTCTTTTCATGTGAATCCTAGCAGCAATGTTACGAGAAGCTACATGGTTTCTCACTGTTTTGTTGCACGGATCTCTACGGGAATCGATTCTCAGATTCTTATAAGCCCTGGCTGAGGCTATATAATCCCACCAATATCAATAGAAAGTGCCATTTTATCTCAATAAATGATGTCAAATATTCTTTTACCTAGTGATGAGGTAAATTATAGCCCTGGATGTACCCCCCCCCCCCCCCGCCCCCAAGCTCTCAGTATGCATTTTGTAACCTAAATATCAACCCAGAGAATTGGATTTCAACAAGTTGCATCTACTCCTCCTAAGAAAAGCTTATACCAAATATCCAAAGATTCTGACAAGTGGATCTAAAAAAAAATGATTTTTAAAGAATATTCCTCATATTGAACCGAGTTATAATTTGGGCTCCCACAGGGAGCCCATATATGAACCTAGAGACTTGCCTTTAACAAACTTGAATCTCCGCCCCCCCCCCCCCCCCCCTAAGGATGCCGCACACCAAATATCAAAACATTTCAACTGCTGGATCTGAAGAAGACGATTTTTTAAAGAAAATTCCTCATTTTGAACTAAGTTACAATTCGAGCTCCCACAGTGAGCCCAAACATGGACCTAGGGACATGGCTTGAACAAACTTGAATCTAGCCTCCTAAGGATGCTGCATAAAAAATACCAAAAGCATTCATCTGCTGGACCTGAAGAAGATTTTTTTAAAAATTCCTCATTTTGAAACTAAGTTACAATTCAAGCTCCCACAGTGAGCCCAAATATGGACCTAGGGACATGGCTTTAACAAACTTGAATCTCACCCCCCTAAGGATGCCGCACACCAAATATCAAAACATTCCAACTGCTGGATCTGAAGAAGAAGATTTTTAAAGAAAATTCCTCATTTTGAACTAAGTTACAATTCAAGCTCCCACAGTGAGCCCAAACATGGACCTAGGGACATGACTTGAACAAACTTGAATCTTGCCTCCTAAGGATGCTGCATAAAAAATATCAAAAGCATTCATCTGCTGGATCTGAAGAAGATTTTTTTAAGAAAATTCCTCATTTTGAACTAAGTTACAATTCAAGCTCCCACAATGAGTCCAAATATGGACCTAGGGACATGGCTTGAACAAACTTGAATCTCACCCCCCTAAGAATGCTGCATACCAAATATTAAAACATTCTGACTGCTGGATCTGAAGAAGAAGATTTTTAAAGAAAATTCCTCATTTTGAACTACATGTAGTTATCATTTGGGCTCCCACAGTGAGCCCAAATATGGACCTAGGGACATAGCTTGAACAAACTTGAATCCCCCCCCCCCCCCCCCCAAAGGAATGCAGCATACCAAATATCGAAACTTTCCGACTGCTGGATCTGAAGAAGATTTTTAAAGAAAATTCCTCATTTTTAACTAAGTTATAATTCGGGTTACCACAGTGAGCCCAAATATGAACCCAGGGACCTTGGCTTGAACCAACTTGAATCTCACCCCCTAAGCATGCTGCATACCCAATATCAAAAGATTCTGCCTGCTGGATCTGGGAGAAGAATATTTTTAAAGAAATTTGCCTGAAATGCTTCTATAGTGAGCCCAAATATGAATCCAGGAGGCCGATTTGAACAAACTTGAATCAGATCCACCCCACAATGTTGCATACCAAATATCAGAAGATTCTGCCAGCTGAATCTGGTGAAGAATATTTTTTATGAAATTTGCCTGAAATGCACTAAGTTTGAATTCGTGCTCCTATACTGAGCCCAAATATAAACCCAGGGGGGCGGATTTGAACAAACTCGAATCAGATCCACCCTACAATGTTGCATACCATATATCGAAAGATTCTGCCTGCTGGATCTAGAGAAGAAGATTTTTTAATGTTTTTCCCATTGCCTACAGTGTTAAAAAGTGTTTTCAAAGTCCCGAAACTGTACCCTATGATAAAACCAATGGCAATTTTTTGGACCAATCCTTTCTGTTGGTCATAAGGAAGCTTCACACCAAATAAAAATTCTCAGTGCCGTGGAGTTTTGGAGATATGGCGTTTTACTTTTTCGATTTTTAGCTCCTGTGGTTTCCATGGGGCTACAGAAAAAGAAAATTTGGCATAAATTAGGTACTTATGACCCAATAAGCCCTCACATAAAATTTGATTCAAATCAGCCTCTCGGATCGCAAAATAGAAATTTTGGGCGGGCCAAAAATTTTGCCCCTCCCATAACGACGCCAAATATAGCCCATCAAACTTTGCTTAAAGAAATCCAAGTCTACACCTTAAAAGGAAGCTGCATACCATATATCAAGTCTATGCTACTGCTGGTTGATGAGAAGATTTTGGTGCCCCTTGGGGACATGGCACCACCCAGGAGAAGGGGGCAACTTCATTTGAACAAATCTGAATTGGCATTAGGTAATAAACATTTACCCAACATTTGAGTAATGTAAAGTTAACGCCGGACGGACGGCGGACAGAATGTGATCAGTAAAGCTCCCACTGAGCTTTGCTCAGGTGAGCTAAAAAACTTTATTAATTTATAAATAAATTGATGGTGACATGAATTTCCCATTATTTTTTAATCACATTCTTGCTTCTGAACACATTTCACATTGTGTTTGATATTCTGCAATCTTTGTAAGAAAAAGCCTAAGTTTTCTCAGTTAAGGCACCTCGAGTCATAAAACAGTGATTTTTTCCAACAGAATGACCAGTACCTGCTACTGTGGTGTCTCATGACACTGTTAAAATTCCTAAAATCATCAAATATTGATTCATTAGTGCTGTGCTAGTGCTGCAAATATCCACAAGTGCACTTTCACTATTTTGATTTTAATCCCCACAGGCATTCATTCTGTCAAAAGGAGTGAAATTGTAGAAAATATGTTTACAAAGAGGACAAGTTACAGTACAGTCGCCGTGGATGGGTTGTAATACACGCGTGGGCAGTGATGTCCACTCATGCATTTACCAGTCAATAAAAATCATCATCTACAAGATTTTAATTGATGAAGCATCGCTTTGTACCTGGTGCTTCATTATTTAAATTTTTGATGATTATACCTATAGTTAGTGTTTGGCATCAAATATTATTGTATGAATTTGTATCCGTGGAAATATTGCCCATCCATGGAAAGTGAGCAGTACACTGCCACTGTACTGTATTTGTTTCAAGTATATAATATACTCTTTGATGTTTAATATACTTGTGATAGGCTGGGTCCAAAGTACTCAGTACTCGTAGTACTTGAGTACCACTTTTTTGATAAAATACTCAATACTTGCCAGCCCAGATTTGTGTATGTGTGTGTGTGTGTGTGTGTGTTTGTGTGTGTGGGGGGGGGGGGGGGGGGGGGGGAGGTTGGAGGGTGAAAGATAGCTGTAAATTATTTAAAATGTTGATCCAGGCAAATGAAAAGCAAAGAAACATTTCATCCAAAGGACAGACAGACAGACATGCAGTAACAAATTTGGGAAGCCTAAATAAAAGTAGTGACTAACTTAAAATGAAAAATATAGATAGAAGAGCCAGGGCAATGTTGTCAAACAGAAAACAAACAAGAGCCCCCAGAGGGCCTGATGGCATTCACCTGACATGGTAGCCTAAATATCAACCCAGGGAATTTATTTGAACATTTAGTTGCATCTGCCCCTCATAAGAAAAGCTTATACAAAATATCCAAAGATTCTGACCGGTGGATCTCAAAAAAAAGGATTTTTAAAGAATATTCCTCATATTGAACTAAGTTATAATTCAGGCTCCCACAGAGAGCCCAAATATGATCCCAAGGACTTGGCTTGAACAAATTTGAATCTCACATCCCTAAGGATGCTTCTATATACTAATATCTAAAGATTCTGACTACTGGATTTTAAAGAATATTCCTCTTATTGAACTAAGTTGTAATTTGGACTCCCACAGGGAGCCCAAATATGAACCCAGGGACTTGGCTCAAACAAACTTGAATCTCACCCCTATAAGGATGCAGCATCCCAAATATCAAAATATTCTGAAGAGTGGATCAGAAGAAGATTTTTAAAAAATATTCCTCATATTGCACTAATCTAATCACAGAGAGCCCAAATATGGACCCAGGGATTTGATTTCAACAAACATGTGAATAAATCTTCCAAAGATGTTATATGCAAAATATGAAAGTCTTTGGAGCAGTGGTATGGGAGAAGAAGATTCTTTAATGTTTTTCCCATTACTAAAATGATGACTCTGCATAAGTCCTGGAAAACATCCCTATGATAAAACTGATGGCAATTTTTTTTTGACCATTCTTTTCGGCTGTTCGTAAGGAAGCGTCACACACAATAAAAATTCTCAGTGCCATGTAGTTTTGAAGATATGGGCGTTTTAAATTTTTTCTATATTTAGATCCTGCAGTTCCCACAGGGCCACAGGAAAATGTTTTGGCATAAATTAGGTACTTACGACCCAATAAGCCCATCATATCAAATTTGCTTCAAATCAGCCTCTCAATTTGGAAAATAGAAATTTTGGTACAATTCGGGCTCCTACAGGAAGACCAAATATGAACCCAGGGACTTGGCTTTAACAAACTTATATCTCACCTCCCTAAGGATACTGTATATATCAAAACATTCTGACTGCTGAATGTGAAGAATACTTTTGAAGAATATTCCTCATTTTGAACTAAGTTACAATTCAGGCTCCCACAGTGAGCCCAAATATGAACCCAGGGACTTGGCGTAAACAAACTTGAATCTCCCACAGTGAGCCCAAATATGAACCCAGGGACTTGGCATAAACATACTTGAATCTCACACTGGCTCACACCGATTAATCGACTAACCAATGATCAATATCTTGATTGATCAAATAAAGTAATTGATCGGTTAACCATTACTTTTGAAGTACGGTACTATATGGCAGGGTATTTGATGGCTGGATTCACATCGTAAAATTCTATACAAAAATGTCCAATTGCTAACAATTTTTCTTTCATATTGGGTAAGCTTATATTCACTGTTTATCATCACTTTTTGAAACCAAGATGGAAACTGTTAATCAAATTTTTAAAAACAAAAAATACCCTGTATGGGTTAACTATGGAACAAACTTGCTCCAAAACAGGCAAACATTGTCACACTGGCTCCCATCAATTGCATGAGACAGAGAAATGCATGCCAGTTACGTGACAAAATACTTGTTCACTTGCATGATCATTATACTGTATCAGTAGCTGAAAACGGTCATTCTCAACCCTTCACCAAATGCAGGTAGCAGATGAGACTTGCACAAGAAATTCTAAAGATTTTCAATGTTTGTCTCATAAACATAGCTTATGCCCCCCCCCCCCCCCCTTATTGGAATAAGCTCAATGAGCTTGTTCCAATGAGGGGCCATAAGCTATGTTTTGAGATAAAAATTGAAAATATAATAAAATTTGAATGGACATGTTTGTATATGGCGCTGCCCGGTTTTGCCCATTATGCTGAGTAAAGTTTTAATTATATAAATGGTCAACGGTACAGCAATTATTCAGCTACCTATTGGGGCAAGTGATTAATCGGTTAACCAAGGTTAACCCATGTGATTAATCAATCACGAAAACCCTTTAATCGTTTCAGCTCTAAAATTAATTTAATTTTATTAAATTTTATCTGATGAAAAAATGCTTATAATTTTGGGGGAATGGTAAATATGGATCTTCTTAACAAGCATTTGCAAGAACATCAGAGGAATGAAATCACCGTTCTCGCAATTTGCAAAACCACAGTGAGCCAAAATATAGGCTTGGCTTGAAGAAACTTAAATCTCACCCGCCTAATGATGGTGCATAGCAAATATCAAAAGATTCTGATTGGTGGGTCTGAAGAAAAAGATTTTTAAAGAATATTCCTCATACTGCACTAATTTCAACATTTGGACTCCCATAGAGGCCAAATATGGACCCAGGGATTTGATTTCAATAAACGTGTAAAAAAAATCTTGCAAAGATGGTATATGTGAAATCTGAAAGGTTTTGGAGGAGTGAATTGGGTGAAGAAGAGTCTTAAATGCTTTCTTCATTACCCACAGTGTTACAGAACGCTGACTAAGCATTTTTTCAAAGTCACGAAAAAGTACCCCATGATTGACCTGACAGAAATTTGCTTAGACCATTCCATTCTGTTGGTCCCAAGGAAGCTTCACACCAAATAAGAATTATCAGTGCCATGTAGTTTTGGAGATATGTGCTTTTTGAATTTTGTTCTATTTTTAGCTCCTGCGGTTCCCATGGGGGATGGGAAAATATTTTGGGGCATAAATTAATTACTTATGATCAAATAAAACCAAAAATTAAATTTGGCTCAAATCAGCCTCTGGGTTCGAAAAACAGAAATTTTGGGTGGGGCAAAAATACATGCCCTCCAATAATGAAGGCAAATAAAGACCCACAAACTTCTCTTGAACAAAACTGAGTCTACACCTCAAAAGGAAGCAGCACACCACATATCGAATCTCTGCTACTCCTGGTTCACAAGAAGATTTTTTTAAGATTTAGGCAAAATTTTGGGGCATGGCCCTACTGGGGGCAGGGCAACTTGATTTAAGCAAAATCAAAATGCAATGTCATAACAAACAAGCATCTCACATTTCACTTAAATGATTAATCAGTTCAGCAGTTTTGGAGGAGAAGACGCAAACACCATGTTCACGGACGACGGACGACAGATGGCAAGTGATCACTACACCTCACCCTGACTGAAAGTCAGGTGAGCTAAAAACTCAGTGGACCAGTGCTGCAGTTGGGCGAGATGCTTGGTTCAAGGAGAGAAGAAACTTGTAGCTGCTGGCTTTCGAAAGTGTTGTTAAAACCCAATAAATAAATAAACAAGAGGCCCCACAGGGCCTGAAGCACTCACCTTGAACAGAAAACGATATAAACAGAGAACAGAACATGATATAAGAGTCCAAGAATGAATCTACATTAAGCAATCCATCTCCATAGGATACACTGCAAATCTTTGAACCCCTCAGGAGTGACAAAAACAGTCCAAGTATCCTACCTTTCCTTTAGTTGATTATGATGTAAAATGTGGAGCTCCCCTCTCAAGCACCTTGATACAACCTATGTAGATTACTCTTCACCACTTGAGGGTACTGAATAAAAAATGTCTAATTCTTCAGCTACTTGGCCAATTCCGGCTCCCATAGGGAGCTCAAATATCAACCCAGGCACTCGATTTGAACAAAGTTGAATCTGATCTCCTTAGAGATGCTGTATTCCAAATATGAAAGCATTCTGACTGGTGGATCTGAAGAACAAAATTTTAAAGAAATTTCCTCACATTGCACAAAGTTAAAATTTGGGCTACCATAGTGAGCCCAAACTTTAACCTACAGACCCGATTTGAACAAACTTGAATCTCACCCCCACCCCTCCCCCCTTAGAGATGTTGTATACCAAATACGAAAGCATTCTGACTGGTGGATCTGAAGAAGAAGATTTTTTAAAAAAACTTCCCTATACAGCCCTAAGTTAAATTTGGGCTACCAAAGGAAGCCCAAATATTAACATAGGGTCTTGGTTTGAACAATCTTGAATCTGACCATCATAACAATGAGGGTTACAAACATTAAAAAATTCTGACTCGTGGTTCTGAAGAAGATTTTTAAAGAAAATTCCTCATAAAATTTGGGCTCCTGCATTGAGTCCAAATATGAACGAATGGGCTTCATTTTAACAAACTTGTATCTGACCCCTCTATGGATGCTGTATACCAAATATCAAAAGATTCTGAACATTGGTTCTTGAGAAAAGATTTTCTAAAATGTTTGCAAAAATGCTCCACCAACATTATTCTGATGCCCTCTGCAGAACTCTCTAACAACAACAGAGGGCATTTTTTTTACCATTCAATTCTACTGGTTCTAAGGATGTTTCATACCACATAACAGTTCTCTGTTCCAAGTGGTTTGGGGAACATGGGAGTTTGAAAACATTTCTATTTTTTGCTCCTGGGGTTCCCATGGGGATGCAGGGTTTTTTTGCATGAGGTAAGTACTTATGACCCAATATTACCACGATACTGAATTTCATTCAAATCGGACCATCGGTTCGGAAAATAGAAATTTTGGGTGGTACCAAAAATCTAACCACTGCCATTACAAAGCCAAATATTGCTTCACAAAGTACGTTTGAACAAGCGTGATTCTACACCTCAAAAGGTAGTTTGATAACGAATATAATGTCACTGTACCCACTGGTTCATAAGATTTTTAAAATATTTTGGGAGCATTTTACCCCACCCCCTCCCTATGGGGCTGGGCATGTTGAGTTAAACAAAAATGTAATACCCATTTGGTACCATTACTCACACAAACTTTAACTTGAATTGACCAAAACATGGTGTTGATGGATGACAGATGGATGGACAATGGATGGAGAGTGATTAGATAAGCCCTGCTTGACTTTGTCGAAGTGAGCTAAAAAAAAAAAAATTAAACTGTTCATGTCCGATATTTTACCCATGTTATTAAAATTGATAAATTTGTCCCTGGAGTGCAACAAGGTTTATGCTATACATGTACCATTGCAAAGCCTTCTTGCACTCAAGTGATGGAATACACCTCCATCCAAGCTATTCTGTAGATTATGAGGCCTAAAACAAACCAAGAACATGAACTTATGCATGAATATTATTACAATGAATACACTGTCTTACACAAAGGAATACCACACAATCCAGTTGTAGACTGATTTCAAAAAGTCCTCCGTAGTGGAAGGGCAATTTTAACAAACATACAGGCCCAAATAAGATTCATACACAGTGTAAAAATTCCACAAAATTAATAAACATTCATATATGTTTAATAGGAATTAGGAGTATTGTAATTAAAAGTCAATTGTGTGGTTGTTTATAAATTTATATTACTTTGTTATCAGGTGTTAAAAAATATGAATATTTGTAAACACACCCACCCATTTCGATTAGTCCCTGCTCATAGCAGTCACACAGACATACAGTACAGTTGCTGGTCATAATCCTTGCATGGGCAGTGCATGATGTCCATGCATGTTTTTTCCAGGTAATAGAAAATCATCAATAAAATTTTAATTAATGAAGCACCGAATTGTATCCTGTGGTTCATTAATTAAATTTTTGACGATTATTGCTGTAATCAATGTTTGAAAACTAATATCATTGCATCCGCAGAAATATTGCCCACCCACAGAAAGTGACCAGTACACAGCAGCACAGAGTCAAGGTAATTGTGTTTTACTGTCTTGACAAATTTTTTTGTTTTTTTTTTTTTGTTTTTTTTTGTTTTTTTTTTTTTTGGGGGGGGGGGGGTGCACCAGACCCCTCCACTGATGAGAGGGTCACACACCCTCTTGTCCTCACCACTATCTCACTGCTATGTGGCTCGGGTGATTCTGTGCATCATATTCTTTATGACTCCCACTAGATACATGTATTACTCTTGCCCCTACTTGTAACTTAGATATCCTGGCTTAGCACCAGTATAATGGTAAACTAACATCAAATTGTGTGCTTATGTACAGTAGCTAACATATTGGAATAGTATAATGAGCTTTGTCAGAAACTTGATCAAGTATTGATGACAAGCAACAATTTTCATTACCAGTACCTGGTGCCAGTAATAAAATAAGATTTGCAAATATCACCCTGCATTTTTTTCAGCTATTAACTAAGATAAAATTGTGCGCTTCATGAAAATTATTTCGTAACTACCTGTTAAAAATTACCGTTTCTTGTTTTGCTCTTTTAGAAAAAGAAATCACTCCTTTTCTGGCGGGCATACTAAACACCGAGGCAACCGAGGGATACAAAGGTGAAGGAAAACAGGAGAGAAACGGGTATGAGGTGGTGTGTTCTTTTTATTATTTATTTATTGGTGTTTAAGGTCACATTTATCTGCACAACAGCTTATTGTGACCATGGCAGTTTTATGGATGGAGGAAACTAGAGTACCCAGGAGAACCACTGAGCAATGGCAAGCAACTGTGAGCTCCCCAACATACTACACAAGCACGGTTAGCCTTGTTTGAAGACAGGTGCACCAAGAACATGCAGTATGCCTTAGTACACAGCATACCTTGCCCCCACATGGGCAGTGGGGGTGAAGTGTCTTGCCCAAGGACACAAAGCTGTTGCTGCAGGTGGGATTCGAACCGAGGATCTCTCGGCTTGCAGTCTGCACCTCTACCTACTGAGCTAATGCACCCCTGATGGTGTATTCTGATTATGTGAATAGATTTAAGCAGTATAAGTATGTGATTGGTTTTAATGCCATATTTGAGAATTATGGGCACTGAAGTAATAAGAGTGCACTGAAAAATCTTCCCTTTGGTATTTAGTAGGTAGCTTGGTAATGGTAAAGTGACTTCACCTCAGTAAGCAACAGTGTGAAAGCCGGCAGCCATCTTTAATTTTGGGCCGCACCCAAAAACACTTGTTCTCATCCTAAGGTGATAACAAAGGTACCCAAGAAGTTTCATGAAGATCGGTTCATAAATACAGCCTCCAGCCTTAGCGTATTGACATGTGCACTTACAGTGTATAAGAAGCACTGAATAAATCAAAGGTCATCTAATTTGCATAATTTCTGCAAGAGAAAAAAATCTGTATTATACAGTATTTTTGTGATGTATTCCATGTTACTAAACATTCATACAAATATTTATTCAAATCAGAACTTCCATACAGAAGTTCTGTACAAAAAACTGATTGCACTAATTTTGGTACAAAATGGCTGCTAGTGGCCATCTTGAATTTTGAACTGCACCCAAAAACACTCGTTCTCATCCCACGGTGATAACAAAGGTACCCAAGACGTTTCGTAAAGATTGGTTCATAAATACGGGCTCTAGCCTCTAGTCTGAGCCGTATAGAAGTTGTGTACAAAAAACTGATTGTATCTAATTTTGGTACAAAATGGCCTCTGGCAGCCATCTTGAATTTTGGATCGCACCCCAAAACACTCATTCTCGTCCCTAGGTGATAACAAAGGTACCCAAGAAGCTTGGTGAAGATCGGTTCATAAATACAGCCCCTAGCCCGAACCGAATTGACATGTGTACTTACTGTGTATAAGTAGTACTGAATATATCAAAGTTTGTCTAATTTGCATAATTTCTGTACAAGAAAAAAACCTGTATTTTATGTGATGTATTCCATGTTACTAAACATGCATACACAAATTTATTCAAATCAGAACTTTCATACAGAAGTTCTGTACAAAAAACTGATTGCAGTAATTTCATTTTCAGTACAAAATAGCAGCCGGCGGCCATCTAGAATTTTGGACTCCCCCCCCCCCCCCCAAAACACTCATTCTAACCCCATGGTGATAACAAAGGTACCCAAGAAATTTTGTAAAGATCGATTCATAATTACGGCCTCTAGCCCAAGTTGTAAAGAAGTTCTGTACAAAAAACTGATTCTACCTAATTTCGGTACAAAATGGCCACTGGTAGCCATATTGAATTTTGGACCGCACCCAAAAACACTCATTCTCATCCCAAGGTGATAGCAAAGGTACCCAAGAAGTTTCATGAAGATCAGTTCATAAATACAGCCTAGCCCTAGCCGTATTGGCATGTGCACTTCCTGGGTATACATGTAAGTAGCACTGAATAAATTAAAGTTCATCTAATTTGCATAATTTCAGCACGAGAAAAAAACCTGTATTATATGTGATGTACTCCATGTTACTAAACATTCATACAAAAATTTGTTCAAATCAGAACTTTCATACAGAAGTTCTGTACAAAACACTGATTGCACTAATTTCTGTACAAAATGGCTGCTGGAAGCCATCTTGCATTTTGGACCGCACCCAAAAATACTTGTTCTCGTCCCATGGTGATAACAAAGGTACCCAAGAAGTTTCGTAAAGATCGGTTCATAAATACAACCTCTTGCCCGAGTCGTATTGAATTGTTGTTCCCAAACAGACGGAAGCCCGAGTCGTATTGAATTGTTGTTCCCAAACAGACGGACAATGGGCTATGACACAACCTTAAATATGACTTTGTCAAAGCTGAGCTAAAAATGGGGAGTATCCAGAGTATCACAAAACAAAAACCTATTTTGTAAAGCAGGGCTCGCCTTGAGTAAAATGGTCGGGGCCTAAAAAAAGTGCCCCACATATTGAGGTCGGGGCCTTTTTGGGGCTGATTTTCCATTTTGTCCATTATTGTTAGTGCTTTTTTGTGGAAAATGTCGGGGCTTGAAAAAAAGCCCCCAGCAAGTGCTCCTCAGGGTTGATCTCGGGGCCTGGGCTGATCAGCCCCGACTCAAGGCAAGCCCTAGTAAAGGACTCCCCCTTTCAAGGACAATGGGACAGCATTGGCATTCACCACCATGCTGCCTTGAGGCTGCATTTTGAATTCCCGTGTTTGTTGTTCTTATGAAATATTATTTTATTATTATCAATTATGGTACAAATATGGTACCGATAGCACACTTTCAGGATCCGCTGATGTCTGATGGCGACTGTGTGTCAGTGTGTGAGATGCACACATACTATACACCACATCCTTCATTTTGCTATATAATTTGTGTAAATTTATTTGGAATTTATAGAATTTCAGACTTGGAAATTTCATAGTATTGTATTTGCCTTAATTATGGTGCTTTATAAGTAATGGGCAATTTAGTTTGAAAAAAGGGGTTCATGAAGATTCAGTCACAGGAAGATTCAGCCCTCATACTTTTTCTTAGAATATTCGGTCTCAGTCGTGGTCGAATGTCATCACCTCTTGAGGTCAAATCCTCACAGAATTTTTTTTTTTTAAATATTCTATTATGCATTTTTTCTATTGTTTTATGTTAAGGATTTATGATTACTAATTATGACAAAATTACAAGTGCGATATGAAACAACCCTTAATGAAGCTGGAACAAAAGACACCTTCCCAAAACAAGCTGTGAGAGGTTCTCAGCTCGAATCCCAATTGCGGCAACTGAAATAAGGCGTACTGCACATCGATGCTGCACTTGTCTTCAACCAATGCTTACCCTGCTTGCTTGGAGTTACAATGTTGAGAATCTGACAGTTGCTTGTCATTGTTGCTCGGTAGTTCTCTCTGGGTGCTCTGGCTGGGTTCCTCCCCCAGTGAAACTGTTGGGTGGCCCTGGCTGTAAAAATTGTTCTTAAACCCAATAAATAAAGAAATCAAATTTGCTGAATCCAAGACCTTTGAATGATGGTTTTGATTGGGGTGTGTGTGTGTGTGTTTGGGGGGGGGGGGGGGGGGGGGGTTATACAGTTGTGCCCACTTAATTGGATATATCTTAATTGTATACAGTTGAAACTTGAAGTCCTGTCCCGAATTGTGCGCTTATCTAGGCTTAATTGCGCGTAGGAATTGCGCGCAATTGCCATATCGAAAGCATGGCAGGTTCTCCTGATTACTCATAGTAAACACAGGCAATGGACCTCCGGGTTACCCGGAGGTCCATTGGCTGAAACATTGCTTGTGCACAGGCCATATGTACAGAATATGATAGCCTTACTATGGTCATAACGCATAGATTAACGCACAAATTGACGTGCTATTTGTGCGCATTTCATGTTAGGACTTCTAGTTTTAACTGTATCCCTGTTAATAGAATATAATTTCCCAACACAAAACCATTTACCTCCAGTATAAATTTGACCTGGTAATTGAATATAGTTTATAGAGTAATCTCCTGTTAATTGAATAAAAAATCTTGTAACATGTTGAGAAATTGCCCTGACTCTTCCCAGTTTTCCTTTGGTTATAGACCAATTTGGCCTCAGTACATTCAATACAGGCATTTAATCTATTATAGAATAAATGCTAAGTTTATCTCTGGAATACAGGAAAGTGACACAATCCCTGTTAACTGAATACTCCTGCTAATTGAATAATGTTATTGGCAAAGTGGCTCTTCAATTAACAGGGTTCCACTGTACAGCAAAAACAAATATCACAAATTAATAATGAAACTATGTACTTGTGAAATTTTCATGTGGTCATTCTACAAAATGTTTTAGCTGGTACTATACAGTTTTGAAGGTTAAAGGGCTCAGTACTTAGAGGTGAAGGCTGCAAGCCAAAGGGTCCTCTATCAAATACCACCTGTGGCAACCACTTTGTTTCCTTGGGCAATACACTTCATTCCCACTGCCCACGTAGTGCCACTGCGTACCAAGGCATACTGCATGTCAATCATACACTTGTCTTCAACCAATGCTAACCCAGCGTGTGTGCTGTTTGTACGTTAGATGTTTGTAATTGCTCTGTGGTTCTCTCTGGCTTTTCCCACCTGTAAAACTGTCCGACATGAAGTGACCCTGGCTATCGAAGTGTCATTAAACCCCAATAAATAAATCAATAAGAATCATGTGTCCCTATTCTGGAGAACAGTTTGGGGCAAATTGCCAAAGGATGGTTTGGGTTAGATTAGTATCCAGTTTGGGTCAAATTGTTGGAGGACAGTTTGGATGCAATTCTCACGAATTCCAGTCACTTTGGCCCCAAGTCATTTTGGCCCCAGTCATTACAGCCTAAGGTCAATTCAGCCCCAATATACCAGGTCATTTCGGCCTCTTTAAATATTTTCAAATATTGTTTGAATTTTAACATTTTTCTATTTAATTTTTTTTCAACATATATATCTCTCAATTAGATATTCAGGTATACATGATATATGTCTAGTAGATTTTCTTTCATGATGAATAAATAAAAAAAAAGTTTCAGCATGTCGAAGATGCACATGGACTATGTGGGATTTGAAATCACTTGTGACCTGAATAATTTTATTTGCTTATGAATCTATGAGAGCCGGAAGCGAGGGTAAGTAATGTGATTTGGTTTGAGTGTACGCCTTGGAAGTGGGGCACTGGGATCAGACCCCCATGGACATCGAACTGGAAGGGGACTAGGAATTGTGCATAACTACAAGGATTCTGCTCTGTGTTTTAGAAAATGTGGACATATTTATGGTAGTATCAAAATCGCAGTTTGGTGGTTGTTTCAGAAAAAAAAAAGAAAAAGAAACCCTGTGAACCTCAAACTGGAAGGTGACTAGGAATTGTGCATAACAATATGAATAAATGACTGCATATTCCGGTACTTTGCAAAATTTCAAAGTAAAATAATTTCTCTTACTTATACAGATAGCATCTTAAATGTATGTAAAATTGAACACATGGATAATTTTTAATGTCATGTATAACTGTTCTGTACACTATGTAAATACAAATAACTGAACATTACTTAATAAAGGTAATTACCCATTATTTCTAAACATGAACTATGCACTGATCTTTATAAATCTCTACACTTAAAATGGTGCTGAAATGACCAAGGAACCAAAGTGACTAGGACAGAGATGACTTTGAGGTTGAATTGACCAGAGGACGAAATGAATTGGAGCCGAAGTGATTGGATATCATTCTAACAGATGAGAGACGTTAATTAGGCCCTATTACAGAACACATTGAATGTGAATTTACTGCAGAGATAATTGCTCGATGATATATTATATTAATATTTTTTTCAATTAATATCGAACAATCTATTAATTTTTTTTTAAGAATTATTTTCAGGAGTTAAAACGAATATCGTAGCGTATCTAAAATATCCTAAGAGATGTGTAGTGCTTTTCTTTTGGATGATTCTTCCCTGGGCCTAGTTCTCCCCAGGCTGAAGATTCCCCCAGTTCCCGAAAAAGATGACATGCCATTTTCAATGGCGGTAAATATCCAAAAGGGTTATTATTTTCCATTTTTTAGTTTTTGAAACTACGAAGCACTGTTCAGAAAAACAGAGGCACCAAAAAGTAACACATTATTACTTTGTTTTGGTTTCTAACGGGACTGAAAGCAACCTATCAGTATCACTTTTTCGAATTACACCCATTTCGTCTGCTAACCAAATTGTCCGCTGCAATTTTACCCAAGTCGTCCTAAACAATTATACCCAACACGTCCGAAACTCGTTCGCTGGGGGAAAGTATTCAAGTATTGCATTTTGAATCATTTTTTTATTTATATAATAATTTTATTGTATAATTTATTGTATATTACCTATTGTAATATATCTTAATGTACCTCCATTGTAATATATCTTAATGTACCTCCTTGCATTAAATTTCATATATGTGTATGAAATTCTGAAAACAGAAATGTCAGAACAAAATAAACTATCCAGCCATCTAATAAATTTTAATTACTGTTTATTCAATGGATTACCAATAAAAATTATATTATTACAGTAAAAGTTCTTAAAGTATATGTACGTTATATTAAGTTCCACAACATAATCTTATAATTTTGCAATTTTTCATTGAAGAGCTCCACAGGCACCTTACAGTGAATAATTGCAAAATTATTAGCATAAGTATTATAAGAATTAATTATATTTAGAAATGCAACAAAATTTGTTATATTAAGTTCTGCAACATAATCTTATAATTTTGCAAGTATTCATCGAGGCGCACCATCGCTTTACAATGAATAATAGCAAAATTATTAGCAAATGTATCATAAGAATTAATTATATTAAGAACCGCATCAAAATTTATGGTTTATTAAAATTCAGCAACATAATCTTATAATTTTGCAATTATTCTTGGAAGAGCATCACCGGCACTTTACAATGAATAATCACGAAATTATTAGCAAATGTATTATAGGAATTAATAATATTAAGAAACGCATCAAAACGTGTTATAATTATATTAAGAAATGCATCAAAACTTGTTATAGTAAGTTCTGTAACATAATCTTATAATTTTGCAATTATTCCAGGGGGAGGGGGGCCCTGGGGGGGGGGCAAAAATTTGCAAGACGTGATGTGGGGGTGGGCGAGTCTCTTGAGTGCACCAAAAATGTGCATTTCCAACTTGTGCAATTGTTTAAAAACATATCAATATATCAGCCAATATATGACATCATTAGTGTTTCAAACCTTAAAGATGATGTTGTACATCACACTCTTAACACAAATACAACATCAGGAGGCTTTATATGTGAGAATATTGGGCTTAATCTGGGGAAATGTCACACGTTAGTAGGGGGTGGGTGTCTTGTTCGAAATGTAGAAAATGTGCAGACAATATTTTCCTTGACAAGCGGACGACTCTGCTTGCGCACGAAACGTCCGTATACCCTTTTTTCAAGCAAACTGTTCCTTACTTTTATAACACCTTAACATTCCGATAATTCAAAAACTGAGTTTCTGTTCATCTTGATATTTCACGAGGTACGTGTCAATGCATATCTGTATACAATCGCACCAATATAATAACAATTATCAGTTATATTATCGGTTATAAGTAAGTTTTTTTCGATTGAGGTTATCACTGGCAGACAAGCTGCAACGAAATCAGGACTGAGAGTTCGATCTGAAATGACGAGATCATCAGCTGAGCATATTGACAAACCTCCAGAAGGACAGAACTCGAGTAATAATAGTAACACTTTGGCCGGCCGCTGATTTGTCGCAGTTCTCGGTTGAGAAGGCCTGGTTACCCCTGAAGTGTAGATATGTCGGTCAATGTATCACGCAAAGCTTTGAGGCGAAACCAAAAACATTTGATTCCCAGAGGGGGCCAGGCCAATTGCAATTGCATGGGCAATTCGACACCGGAAGTTACGTGGTTTTTTCACTGAAATTTACTGTCCACTTCAAAAATCACATTGACGGCTATAGAGAATTCTGTTCTGGAACACATTTATCTGACTGGGTATGTGGAACCCTTTGCGGGCCTACGGCCCGCTTGGGGTTCCTATGAAGTCATCGAAATCAATAATTCCAAAAGTGATATCCCCGTAGAGCCAGCAGGTTCAATTCGCTTTAGTGGGACGCGGTTGCTCAGTAGTTACGGCATTGAACTTCACACCGAGAAGTCCAAGCTCGTGTGTACTCAGTTGGGCAAAACCTCTTGCTTATCTGACAAAAATGTACAAACATTCTAAAATCAGTTGGATTGCAAATCAACCCAAATCAACTGGGTTGAGTGAATAGGAACCCAGTTGGGTTCCTATTCACTCAACCTATTTGATTTGGGTTGATTTTTAATGTCACTGAATTTAGCGTGCAGATTCGGAAGTTCAATAATTGCCCGATACGGTGTATTGGTAGAATTCCACATCCAAGCAGAGATTAACTAATAACAAATTATTCATATGACCCCGACCTGATGGAGGCATCCAGATGTTCGGGCCCCTCTACGTAGCTTGTGTGTAATTGACATCACTCCCATAAGACTTTAATAAGTTTCCTGTCACGTGAATATTTTATCAATGGAAAGTATTATGTGTAACGACGTCTTTGACAAAAGCAACTAGGTATGTTCCAAATAGTTGGGCGATATGACCGAGTCGTCGGCTCCGATGTTCTACACCCCCTGCCCTACAAAACATGTTTGTTAGTTACGACCCCGTCTATTGCCGTATCACAGTAACAATTGTTACACCTCTCCTCCCACCCACAGTTCTAACACTATTCTGGGTACCCCCCCCCCCCCCACGTGGGAACCCCGAGAAGTGAAGCAGTGTTTGTTTACAGAGGTAAACAAGCTCTGTTTTTGTGGTAAAATAGGACCCAGTCACAAATGCTTGGGGAGGATGTCCTCTAAAATGGGCCACGTGAATACAAATGATCGACTTAACTTGACTTTATCACCATGTTGTGGTCACGATTAGACATTGTACAGAAGTATGTGACCTTAAACACCAGTAATAAATTCCGGGTACTCTTGCGCTTATTCCTTACAGCAACCATTTAGTTACTTAGTAAATAGTAGAAAGTAGAAGCAGAGATAGAATGTGTGCAGTGTGGTGGAGAAAGTAGAAAAAAGAGGTAGAAGGCACGGGCCAGTTTCCTGTAAAATGTTTCCCGCAATGGTCCCCATCAGTCCCCACTAGTCCCCACCAGTCCGCACTCGTCCCCAAATCACCACAGTCTTCAGTCACCAAATACCAATATGAGTTGTAGAGTCATTAGCGGAGTCACTCGTTCGAGCAATTACTCGATAGCTTATTTGCACGATAAGATTCGAGTCGTTCGAGCAACGCATTTTTCAGTCCATACTCGAAGGCTCATTTGGTATCGCTGAACTAAATATTTGAATAAGAGTTACACGCCTTGAAATGATGCAATCTCTAAACATAAATCGCCTTGGGAAAATAATCGTGTCAATAAACGTTTGAAACATTCTATTTAAATACAATTTACTTTTCGTGTGTTTTTGTAGGTAATTCCCTGAACGATATGTGCACGTGACCGGTACTTCCCTTCGTGTCATTTTTTCTCTCTTATTTGTTGTATAACCCCCTGTTTTGGGGTCGGAAAAAAATGTCTGAACGGTTGTACTTGACAAAGATATTTTAATGCCAAAATTAAAGTGATGTGATCATATTTTTTGTTGGCTTCCAAACCATATTAAATAATTATTTGGGGGGATTATTTCACAATTAAATGTTTATTGGGGGACCACACACACCTTACAAAACTGTTTTATTGTTTTGAAAAGTTACTTTTTGTCACAGTAAGCAATAAAGGCTATATATTGCCAAAACTGAGGTAGTTAATGCAAACAAATTCACATTTTGAGCAAGTGTATTTCCCAGGAGCACACTATAACCTCTGGCAGTTGCTACCCTAATACATTTATTTAAACCATGGTTCCCCCTCATAGTACTAAGGGTTGGGAGGATTCAAATTATCCAAACCCCTCCCAAATCACCATTCAAACACAGCCAGAAAACGTATACTGCACTTCTATTCACTGGTATTTAGATATTTTGCTCTTGTATTTTATGCTCTTTGAAATGTGGTAAAATAATTCCTTCATTGAAAAAGTATTTTGGAGCACAAATTTGGGGAGGGGAGGGGGCTATAGTGGAAAAAATAACATAATAAAATGATAAATGTGAATGAATGGCATTTGTGCATAGCTACCAGTATAGTAGTCTAGTACTTGTGATGTCCTGGTTCCCATGATAAGCACAAATTTAGAGTGAAAGTTGTGAAATATTGCTCTCTCCCTGAACCAAGTCCCCCTCCCACACATATTTAACCCTGCTGCTGATGATAAACATTTAGAAAGACTGTACATCATGTTTTAAAGCCTGAAGTTATATCATACACTTTTAGTTTCTTGTGATTTACTTTGAGACGGCAGCACTCAAGGTCCACTGAGTTATTTTTCTATTAATTTTGACAACCTTGTCCTGGCTCTTCCATTATAGTTTTCATTGTATGTACTCTCATGTAAACTTCCTAAATATGTGACTGCAAGCATATTTGTCTGTCTGTCTGACTGACTCTTCATCAGACAAGGTGTTTCTTTGCTTTTTATTTGCCTGGATGTACATTTTCAAATATTGGCATCTGACTGTCTTTCACCGTCACCTCGCGCCCCTCCACACACACACACACACACACACACACACCCACACACACACACCCCCTAACACACACACAAACACACACACAAACACACACACATACACAAATATATTAAACATCAAAGACCACTATATTCATGACGCAAATGTCTGTTTCATCCTCTTTGGGAACATATTTTCTACAATTTCACTCTTTTGTCAGAATGGGAGTCTGTGGGGATTAAGACAAAAATTGTGAAAGTGCTATTATGGGTACTTGCAGCACAAGCATAGAACTATAGAAGCAATATTTGATGGTTTTAGGCATTTTAACAGTTTTATGAGATACAACAGTAGCAAGTACTGGTCATTCTTTTGGAAAAAAACACTGTTTTATGTTTTGCCAGTGCATACCAATGACTCTAGGCGTCTTAACTGAGAAAACTGAGACTTTTTCTTTACAAAAATTGCAAAACATTCATCAAACACAATGTGAAATGTCTTCAGAAACCAGAATAAGAATTGAAAACTATCACAAATGGGAAATTTAATATCACAGTAGGTTTGTGTTGGGTCAATATCGATTAATTTATGAATTATATCATAGACGTTGATCAAAAGCGGCATACCAGGGGGTCCTATTCAGGGCTATATTTTACATCATTAGGCATAAGAAAATTTGACATCAGTTGTTAGTATAAAATGGCAGTGTTATTTTATACTGGCGAAATGTATAGCCGCATCCCCAGTTTTTTAAACAAAGTTGACATTCATATTGTTTCATGGGGTTGAGACACTGTATTGCTTGCAGTATGGTTAAATGAGACAGATTTTTTTCCAAAAATATTATTTGCTGATGGAGATTTTAGTTTTATTTTGGGATCAGGGTAGTTTTTAAAGAAAGCTGTAAATTCTCATCCCTCTCAGCTAGTTTATTATATTAAGTAACAGACCAGAAAAAAGCTTTTGGAGGCAATACCAGTGTTTAAGCCCATTTGACCAAGTTTGGACACTTTCCCTTAAAAGAGCAAATTCCCCATCTTTTCTGACTCAGCAGAAGCCAAAAGTTGGATTCTAATGCAGAAATGAATCTTTTGTCTCTTTGGTTGGGTTGGGGATAATTATAGGTATCGCTGGACTAAATATTTGAATTAGAGTTACCCGTCTTGAAATGTTGCACTCAGAAATGATGTTATCTCTAAAAATAAACACCCCTAGTAAAATATATTGTTTCAATAACCCGGAGAGAACCACCGAGCAACGGCGAGCAACTGCCAGCTCTCTAACATCGTAACTCCGCACAGCGGCACAGGCAGGGTTTGATTGCTTGACAACCCAACATACCAACTCCACACAGGCAGGGTTAGCATTAGTTGAAGACAAGTGCACCATTGACGTGCAGTACGCCTTTGTACACTGCACCACCGTGCCCCAACGTGGGCAATCGGGATGAGGTGCCTTGCCGAAGGACACAGAGCAGTTATCCCTGGCGGGGATCGAACCTGGATATATTTTGGCCAGGCAAGCAAGGACGTCTGCCCAACTTGGTATTTCATAATTTCTTGGCCCGCCTCTGGAGGGTGTCACCCTACTCCACCCCCACCCCCACCCCCGTCCATAATTACGCCCCTGGGAATAGAAGGCGAAGTTTGTTTCATACTTCTTTGTATTTACCTGCTATTTGTTTATGGGTCGAAAGGCTTTGGTACAGTACGTGAAGAGTGGATTGTAACTAAATCACCCGCGGAGTGGAGTTATCACCCAGGCTATAACTTTCAAATTCTGTACATATCGACAAAAACACAAGCAATGTTTCAGCCAATGGACCTCCGGGTTTAACCCGGAGGTTCATTGGCTGAAACTTTGCTGGTGATTGTTATGTTTTTCAACCTATTTGCAATTATTGCTCGGGTGGAATCTCCACTTTGCGAGTGATTTAATGATAATACACTCTCCACGTACTGTATGTCTTATCGGTTGCGCATAGGGAAAAATAAAGATGAAGAAAACGCCACGAGAAGGCGATTTCTTGTTGGTTTCATTGCCTCATTGGGTATTAAGAGTTATTATGAGCAAACACAAATGCAAGAGGGTGGATCCATAAAGGATATGTTGGATGTGGGATGCTAATAGTGAAGTTCTGTAGGTATGCTTGACTGACGTATTGGGAATAGAGCGTCGTGTTTCAATGTTTAGCCTGATAAAGAGGGTTCAAATGAGCATAATATACAGTTAAAACTAGAAGTCTTGTCACGAAATGTGCACAAATAGCACGTCGATCTGCGCGTTAATCTACGCGTTATGACCACAGTAAGGCTATCAAATTCTGTATATATGGCCTGTGCACAAGCAAAGTTTCAGCCAATGGACTTCCGGGTAACCGGAGGTCCATTGAAAGAAACATTGCCTGTGTTTGGTCTGCGTTACCAAGAGAACCTGCCATGCTTTGGATGCCATTCGATATCGCAATTGCGCGCAATTCCTACGCACGATTAAGCCTAGATAAACGCACAGTTCGTGACAGGACTTCTAGTTTCAACTGTGCCACATCACTCTCAAATTAAGCTATTTTAAATATCAACTACGTTTTGAATAATATATATGATTTCATAAAATCCACCACAATTATCGATATAATGGCCGGAGCCGAAACATTTTGTCTGCACTGTATAGCAATGTATATGATGAGGAGTTTAACATTTAATGCTTTGACACTCCACGTAAACGATCCGCGATAAAGCCTCTTGCTTTCTTCTATCTATCCAAGTCGTGATATAGTCTCCTTTATTACTTCTAAACCGGCATCAATTTCCTGAATATGTGTCCTAAGACAGGTAAAACACATTCTCTGGTATAATATTCCTTTGATAACTGTAGCGTCGAAAAACATCTTCTCCCGTTTCTTCAATTTGGCAACAAACTGTGCGTTGATGTCATTGTGGTCTCCATTCGGTGGCTCATACCGAAAAATAACGATCATCAGTTCAGGTTTATTGTGAACTCTAACAAATGGTATTTTCTTCAGCTGCTCTGCTGTGTACAGTGCCAATTGCAGCTTTTCTTCGATAACCTTTCTGAAAAATTCTTTGCCAAGCAGTTTCAGAGAAAACCATAGAGATACTCCACGGAAAGGTCTACTCACTTCGAATGTATAATGCTTTGGTGAATAATTTGAATGGTTTTCTTGTAAATAGTACGGCTCTTCAATGGACATACATTTCTGCAGTTTTCTACCTTCGCGTAGTAGAATCGCGCCCAGTCCCGGAGGTTGGAAGAATACCTTGTGGCAGTCCACACTCACCGAGTCAGACAATTCGATTCCTGAAAGTATAGAATTATAGATGTCATTAACCCTCTGCACACTGATGTCAAATTACCAAGGTTTTCAGCAGTACGTTTTTCCCACAATGCAACTGAGAATTTAATAAATTATATTTTGTTTGACAGAGCTCATTGAGCTCTGTCAAACAAGATATCATTTGTTAAATTTTTCATTCTGCATGGGCAATATATGGTCAATATCAAACATTTTGAAATACTGCCAGAGTGCTAGGAGTTAAACCACGATTGTTGTGTCTGTTGAACGATAACCGATACAATACAGACACTGGAAAATATGCTATATACAGTTAAAGCTAGAAGTTCTGTCACGAAATGCGTGCTTATTTTAACACAATTTCGCGTCAGACTTGCGCGAAATGTTCCCATGTCATCAATGTCCATACATTTCGGCAGTTTTCTGCCTTCGCGTGGTAGAATCGTGCCCACGTCCGGAGGTTGGAAGAATACCTTGTGGCAGTCCTTACTCAACAGACTCAGACAATTAGATTCCTGAAAGTGTAGAATTGTAGATGTCATTATACTACGGTTTTTGTGTCTGTTGAACGATAACCGATAAAATACAGACAACGGGAAATGTGCAAATTACAGGTTAAAGCTCTAGAAGCCCTGTCACGAACCATGTGCTTATTTTAACATAATTTCGCGTCGGAATTGCGCGAAATGTCCCCATCGAATGACATCGAAAGCACGACAGATTAGTCTGGTTATCAATAAAAAGCACAAACAATGTTTCAGCCAATGAACCTCCGGGTTGAACACAAAGATTCGTTGGCTGAAACATTCCTTGTGCATAGTGCATAGTGTATATGTACAAACTTTGATAACCTAACTATCATCATAGCACGCAGATCAACGCGCAAAGGGACGTCCTATTTGCGAGAAATTCATGACAGCACACAATCCGGCCTACTTGTAAGAACAACATGTGAAAAAGTATCTGACTGGTAGTGACGCATCTGAGTGACGTTATGAAGTGAATGAAATATTTTGACACAAGACGGTGTCAAGCTGGAATGTAAACAGACCGTTCAAGCTGATATATGTCTGTAGAAATACCAGCGCCATGCACTTGATGCAGACTGAATAGTAGTGGTATAAACACAGAACAGATCCCGGGCTCCACGTCGTATTTAGTATTGCAAAACATCGCCTCGTTCAGCGAGTAAAATCCATCTTTAATTACTGCAGCAAATTGTATGATGAATGATTTAGTACTTTGACTTGGAAACAAAAAAAAACTCGTAACAATTCCCATTTTTGATAGCACTTTTCAAATCCACAGGAGTAACCTTCAAAGGTGGGAAATGCGAAATGTAGCTTCTAAAATGCCATCACAAAGAGTGAGCTGCGCCGCGTTGTCTCGCTAATTTCTGCAGTACATTTTCTGATTCTGACGGTGTCCTCTGTACGTAGAGGAGGTGTTTCCCTACCTAAGTATCAAACTTTTACAAAAGTGAAATCTGCGCGCAGCAATCTCCAGGTTTTAATTGACGGTTGACAATTATTTTTGCTAGGACGGACCATTGTCTATGTAAATTAGAACTACAAGCTACATATTACAAGACAACATAAATGTATTTATATAAATATTTTTTTTATAACTTTATTATATGGCTACTAGAAATAATTCCCCATTAATACATTACTTCAATTCTACCTTGTCTAAAACGAGAGTCCCAATGTTTCCTAATCCACACCATGCTTCTTTCGAAGCTTTAAGACCAGTAATCGAATTCTGTTATAGATCGTTTGTTTCCCCAATTTTTCCTGAAAATTTGAGCTCAAACTACTGTTTGATGTAATGCGATGTCCTTTTACTCCAAAAAATACACGGATATTTTATCGTGCTCTGTTTTATAGACATTCCAATCACTGACTATTTAAGTCGTCTTAAAGACACAAAAATATTAACACAGTGAAACCACGGGGCTTAGTCATTATACTACGGCTGGGGCGAGTCTTCGTTTCTGAAGGTGATGTCATCAAACATTCGGTCAAATCAAGTCTCGATTGCGCAACATTTCTAGCGTTGATTCAAAGAAAATGAATCTTTGTGAAATTTTTCAGATGCAATCTTCTGGAATATATCAGTTCGTCAAAAAAGCGAACCGTAAGTTCGCTTTCCGACAACCTGAAATACTCCAGACAAGTGAATGTAAACATATCTAATGAGCTATTTAATGATTGGACTGGTTTCAGGCCATAACAAAGTCCAGTTCCTCGCATAATAAGACTGGTGACCCGGAGGCGTGGCTTCTTTCAAACGAGGCTCGTGGAACGTGTATAGGATTTCGAGGCAATAATTCCACAAACGCGAATCCGTTTTTTGACAATGAGCGATATTCCTTTTGAGGTATATTTTAGTATTAATATTAATATTTAATAATATTAATGATCTCGACAGCTATAAAATTGAATTTAGACCTCCGACCAACGTACGACATCACACGAGACCGGTATTTCTTGTGTCAAGGGTTTTGCTGTGTAAATTCTTTTAGTTTTTGTTTGTAGGAAGTGGAGGTTGAGGGTGGGGGTTTAAAAAACGTCATTGACGAGCGGCCTTCTTTATACCTCTGACAGCCCAGCATTTTTCAAATATGATGACAATTATGTTTAAAATCGACACAGTTATTGGCGGTGCAGGTAAATTTTCGTTTTGACTTCCATTAAGCCTTTACCTAGTACGAAAAGCAGACGACACTTACAAACAACATTCTTGGACAACTAATTTTATTCACTGGAACGAGCTCAGCGGGCGGTAATAAGCTCTGTTTTGAAGGAAAAAAAATATTTAAAAAATGAAAAGTGAATGGTGATTTTTGCGAATAAGCAGCCCGCTTTTGGCTGTTACTTTGGGTAAATGGTTAAATACATAGATGTGCGTGAGTAATCATTAGAATAGATTTAGTGGGGGGAAATAAGCTCTACGTAAATCAGTACGTCTTGCATCGATACTGATTTTGTTTACGTTTGATTGATCACGGAAGATGGATTCTGAATAAAAACCTCAGGAAAATGTTCAATTTAGGAGGAATAGAGGGTGTGAAAAGAGTCCCTTGAGATTCGTTTACACTACAGGACTTTGAAACTGTTTCGAGAGCAGATAAGACGGCACGCATCACAGGGAATAGTGGTGGATGTTTTAAGAACATATATATCACGACATTAAACATACATGCGGAAGTATATGGCTATGATAAAATCAATTGTTTATGTCTAAATGATCTAACGTCCTTGTCACAGAACGTTAAATCCAATAGAGAACGATTTATAGTAGATCAAAAAGATTAAAAAAACACAATACGGCGTGGGCCCTAGGTGGTTGAGAAATTTAGTCAGCAGTAGAAGAATTACACTGGGCAAGGTGTTAGATGTTTCATTAAAAACCCATACTAAATTGTAGTGAATAACCGAAGTTCGGCAATCGCATCTGACATCGGCCGATTTTAAGCCATCGGTTGACGATCGGTGGAGGTGTTTGAACATCGGTCAATGCCGATGGTTACATGGAACACCACTGAATCAAAATTGTATTTACGTTTGATTAATATTCTCATACAAGCAGTAACAAACTTAACAAGTTGCCATAATGATAAGCAGGATACAAGATTGGCCTAATATCATTCATTGGTCTAATCTTCCTCTCGATTGCTGCTCGTGACACATATCCCACGTGTTGTGTGATGACTTAATGAAATGCGACTTCAGCAGAAATAAGTTAACAGCGCAGCGTCTTCGAGACGCTGCGCTGTTAATTTGTTTCCGCTGATGTCGAAATTTTATTTTAAGGGGACGTCCAACCTAACTTTGGTCAAATTTCATGCAATTTTCTTCCAAGTCTAAAAAAGGGCCAAAATGAATAACCCCAATAAATTATATACCAAAATTCTTGGAATGAAACATAGAACGTGTGGAAACTGAAATTTGCCATGGAACTGCTGCCATGTAAATAGCACCACCTGAAAGTCTGCTGTGGTATAAGTAAGAGAACAAAATTTTTACAATAAAATACCTCAAAATAAAATAACAGCTGTAGTCTATAAACATTGACGTACATACTCGAAGAAATCTTTTCCTAATTCATGAAAGTAATAAAGATTGAGACCAAATGTTATAAGTGGAGTGCTCACTGATTGAAGGCAGACATTTCCTTTTGTTTATATTTTGATTTGGGGAGTTCAACAAAGGTCAACTTGAAGGAGTCCTCTAGAAGAAGTATGGAAGGACAAAAGAGTGTCTCCCAATATAAAGATGTATGTGTCACTGTGGTGGTTTGGAAAGAAACTATGATATTCTCCTATGTACAATGCACTGCAAAGTCATACCTTGTAGTTGAATAAATATATTTACAAACCCCTGTAACCCCTTTTATCCCATGCATCAATTTGATAGTGATTAAATTGTTAAATTTGTCTGGTTTGTCAATAAGTATAATAGCTTTGTTTACTCTTGGACACCAATACACTTATGATATCTGATGGAGAAGAAATAAGGGTAACTGTAACTTGTCACTGCAATAAACCATCTAATATACTTAAAAGTACATTGTTATTCAAAACACATCAAATCAACCTTACATAACCATTATTGCATGTCTCACATATTTTTTTGAAGAACGCAGTACACAAAGCAATCCCCAAAAGGTGACAAGTGAGCTCCATTTGACACAAAAAAATTCCCCGGGGGGGGGGGGGGGGGGGGCTCTCTTCCTTGTATGACTCTACCTCCGGCACTCAAGGCATATACCTTTTTTCTCAAAGTTTAACTCTTTTTTTCTTTTTGAAGATCCTGGCCACACATGTTCCAAACACTATCAGACAGGTAACCCTCCAAATAAGTGTATCTGCAAAAATCATGTTACCTTGCAAAACATTATTTTTAGACTTTACGTTCTGGACCTTTGATGCTTCTTACTTCCAACTATAATTTATCGATTACTGGGTGAATAGAAAAGTCCTGCCATAATCAACATTTTGAGTTCCATAAGCCTTCATAACAGCTCCGATAAAAGTGTCAAACATCAGATTGGTGGTTTCATATAGAATATTCATTAGGTTATTGCTTGATAAGTAATAGGAACGAAATCTTCACCAGAAATATTTTGTAGCAATACATTTGAGGGTGTCAGCAGGCACTTCCCAACAAATTGTAAGAAATCAACTAGTTATAAACAAAATTTTCTAACTCAAAAGAGTGAAAAAGCACCACAACTCTGAAAAAATGTGGGAAGAAACACATGCTACAGCAGCTACACAGGCATTGTTTTCCCATGATGCTCGATCACAACACCAAATATCCTTGGAGTAGCAGTGGTTGAGATCCAAGGGAGAATGCTGGTACATGTAATGATGAATGGGTAAGACTAAGAGGACAGAGGTCACCACTGCACTGCCCTAGATGCACCTTTGATTTCACAACTTCCAGGTCTGGGGCATAATAATCGCAACACACCCACCTTATCAATTCATAATTTCAGTAAAATAAAAGGAATTATCAATTTTAATTAATTTATAGATGATGGGAAATATTTGGCTTCTTTCGCCTTCTCGTACTATCAATTACCACAAACAATATCAGTTTGATGCCGTCAAACGAAACTGAACGCATGTGGTCTGGTTAAAAAATAACTCGTCATGGATAATGAAGAAATTGCGAATATTTCGTGTATTTCATTTGTTTAAAAGCCAATTGCAGCTAATTTTAACCGTGGATTCGATAATTCGTTTCGGTTTTGACCACACGGTCACGCTGACAGCGGTTATGTTTATTATGATATGCAAATTAGGAGATAGTTTCCGGTGAAGGAGATTTGTCACATTTGTCAGTGTAAAACGTTGACAAAAGACACTGATCGACGCTTGTGTTAGTATGGTTGGTTGCAAGAAAAAACTAAATTCTCAACATCGCCCAAACGCACCTTATTTAAAAGCGCGAATGCATCATTTTCAACCCATCTTGAATCGGTCCTTTGTAGACTTCAAAGAGAGCCGCGACAAATTCCATGGTTACTAGGAAGTAAATAACTTCACAACATCGGGGGAAATCAACACGCTCAATGTAGTTCCAGGTCACTTGGAATATACTTCGTGAAAAAGTGGTTTCTGAAGCATTCTGCTTACTTTGCTATGAATATTGCCTTATTTTATGTGTATCGTCCCGATTTTATACGCTCGGTTATTTTTTTTACAAGTGGTTCATGTTGTCTTTCTAGTGCACAATAATTCAGATTTTTGTCAACAAAAATGTTCAAACGGCCTGTAAACACGAGCGGGAATTTCGAACCATATTTTGCAGTTATGACATTAACAGCTCAAGTATTTGCTGTCACCTGTTTGCAAATCCGCTCATACACTGTCTCGAACAAATAAAGGGCGTGATCACGTCCTTGCATTCTTACGATTGCCCAAATTGAGTATTTCTGCAAGAACCACATCGTAATCACATGACTGGAATAAACATCATTGAAACATGGCCACATCCGGCACATCCAAAATTTGTGTTAGTGTTATTACATTCAAACATCAAAACCCACCAGTGTGTGTGTCAAAAAATGCTTTCTCCGAGTCTGTAGTATGTTATCATTATATTGAGGACAAGGCTTTCGAATTACCGATTATTTTGTGGTTTTACCGATTCGTTACTTACGCCATTGGCAAATTAATCTTCTTCAAAATCATAAAATTCACTTTTGTTCCTGAAAAAAATTATATGTACCTTTTCTATGCACTTTACTCATTATTTTGATATATAATTTGCCTTTCCTTACTTCTGTTATCTGTTTCTGAGGCATTGGGAAAAATGTCAACAAATTGACCAAAGTTCGGTTGGACGACCCCTTAATTCACACACGGACATAATTTTGAGGTCAACAAACCAATCAACCTGGCTGTCCTGTAAAATTAACCCTAGCCTATGCATTCTTAAACATACTACTCCTTTTGGTTGTTACTATCGGACATCGGCACTCACAACCGGCAGATTGTGTGCTCAACTAATCGACAAGGAGATGACGGTCGCAAATCCTTATCGGTTAATCACTACTAAATTGTAATAAAATTATAGAAGTGTACTTCAATGCACTCAGTGGACAGGTTATAATTGTACGACATAGAAAGAGATTCAAGTTATGTTGCACTGAAAAATACTGTAAGTGGGGCCCATGATCTGCGCGAAGGAGTTACTATAATAATAATTAATGGAAACAAGAAACGTTGTTATTGATATTATTATTTTATTAAGTTATTCAACGAACGTTTTTTTTCAGTCAGACAGGATTTTAGATAATTTGCGTGCCCCAATTCTCGCGAAATTTTGCGCACCTATACACCTTGCTTTCTTCTGAAAACTGGTGAAGATCATTTCCGAATTTCGGTTTCCGATGTGAATGATGCGAGGTTTACCTGTTTTACTTTATCTTTAGATATCAGCCCTTGTATCAAGCACTCCTCTTTCAAAGTTTGGTAATAAATTCTCTAACAAAAGATCTATCCACAAATGTGATACCAACCTCTAATATTATGAAAGTCTCTGGCCTCATTTTCTGGCGTGTGACTTTATTGACGTCCACATCATCAAAAATACAGTTTCGGCAGATTTCCATAAACTTTTATTATGTTGTACAGCTCAATACAATAACCCTTTACCTAACATGAAAAGCAGACGAAACTTGCGAAAGAAATCTTGAATAACCATTTTTTTCATTTTTTTTTGTCTCAAAAACATAGGTTATGACACCTCATTGGAACGAGCTCGACGAGCTCGTTCCAACGAGGTGTCATAACCTATGTTTTTGAGACAAAAAATGAAAAAAATAATGAAAATTAATTGGCGATTTTTGAGAATAGCGCTGGCCGGTTTTGGCCGTTACGTCATCAAAAATACAGTTTCGGCCGAATTTCATAAATTGTTGGTATGTTGTAGAGCTCAACACATTAAACTCTGTTGGCGTGGAATTTCCCGAGAAACAGAATTCTCAGTGAATATTTTTCAGGAACTGTGCTAAAATACGGTTTATTAGACTAAAGAGTTATAATTCTTAAAAACGTTCCAGGGATCTGATAGAATGTTTTTTTTTCAGAATTGGATAATGATTTTTTTTATATATTTTATGTGTATATTGCCAGACATTATAGTGGGATTTTGTGGGGTTGGTCTTTACTGATTTCTGTATTTCTACAGTCAAAATAACACAGTAGGATCTACATTATGAGAGACAATGTGATACAGTCCGTTTAAAGCAGAAGGTGATAACTGCAACGCATTTGCGTTGCAGTTGGCACCTTTATGCTTCCCAGTGACAATATAGCTGTTCTTGGATAGAATGAAAATCGTGCACGAAACATAGGAATACGTTGGTGTTTGATTGACAGCACTTGGAGATGGGCACACAGTTGTCTAAAATGCCGATTATAGTTGCCTACCGCGGGTTGACGTGCTGTCGACTTTAACTGCCTGTCGCGATAAAAGAGTTAAACTAAATAGATCGTTGCTTGTTTGATTTTTGATTCATCGCCATTTTTGGTTTTTTACCTCACTTCGAATTTACAGATAATTTTGCACATTTCTCTAAATAATACACACGGCTAAGAAATTTCACACACTTTTACTTTCCTGGTGGCTCTATTATACGCATTTGTTACAATTTCAAATGTAAACAATTATTCAAAATAACGTCAGTTTGACGTCTTTTTTATGAACACTTAATTTCTGTCCACTTGTTGAACACTCATTCTCGAAATTTAGGGAGTATATTCTCCATTACAAACCATATCGAAACATGCAGTTTTCAGCCGACGAAAAATTCGTCTGTGCCTCGCGGTGGGACGTCATGGTCGAAAACATTAAAGTTTCCGATTTACATGACAATTTAGTGTGATATAGAGCTCGAAAAACAAAAAAAAAAAGATAGCTTTTTTAATTTAACGTCATTTTCGATGTTTTTACGCCAGTTTATGTTTTTACACCCCCCTGCAATTTTGACGCAACCCTACCCCAAGGACGCAACAAATGAAACGTTATAAAGTCAAATGTGACTGAGGTGCAAAATATGTGAAATTTAATTCTACTCTTGGAAGATTTGAACATGTGACATTTTAGGATCCATGGTCCAAACACAAAGTTAAAAACAAAATGTTGAAACTCCGACGTCAGATACAGGAGATACACCGAACACAACGTTCAACTTTCCCATTTTCTCACAGCACTACCACGAAACTACAAAACAAACACTATATCTATATCACAAGCGGCTACACGAAAACGTGAAGGCGAACAATGCAATTTTTTACCCACATTACCTGATAAATGCTGACGCTATGACGTAAATTCCTAAAAACAGAATACGTCAAACTTGAATTTTACTCAACGAAATGGAAATCTTAGGACAGTTTAGTACTTGTAGTTACCAATACAAAGTTGGAAAAATGTTTTCAAAATCAGACGTCAGATACCGGAGATATGATGTAAACAACGTTGCCCCCCCCCCCCCCCCCGACACCCGCCTAGCACCATTTTGTGAGCACTACCGCCCCCAAAACTGTTACAGATACGACTATAATATTTCAACTGCACCTAAATGAATAGCTTGAGTGGAGTCTTTTGCCAGATTTTATCACATTCGCACACAATATTAAACGCTATGGCGTTAAATCTCACTGAGAGTCGCAAAACGTCAACGCTATATTTGACGTCAGTGATGCCAATTGTACGTTCTTGTGTTTACATTATCTTTTCAAACTCATGTTTTTAACATTTGCATTTCGAAATTTTGAAAATATAATCACAATACAAATCCGTTTTGGACACCAAAATGGCGTTGGCCAACAAAAGGCGCTGGCCGTGCTTCGTTGGATGACTTCTAGAAAGTTGCTTTGCGATTTCAAAGGCATCCGGTTTTATTTTCTGTTGTGGTGGTGGGGGGGGGGGGGCAGTGTCCATCTATATTATCAAATACTCCTGATGGGTAAGCCAGGGTTGACAACCTGCAGCCCACAAAAGAGAAAGCGTTATATTATGTGATGTAGGTATACTTGGAGAAACAAATAACAGGCATACCGCATGGAAAATAATAAAAGTACGTACATTTTTTTTCAGGGTGTGGGGTACCCCATTTCCTGGTATATTATAAAATCCGTCAGTGGCTTCAAATAATGCCAACATTTCTCTAATGCCATGATATCTGCGCGAAAGTTTCTGTAGTTTATTATTATTAATTACCCCAGTGATGAAACTCAGCCTCCTGAATCCCTCCCACCCCACCCCCATCGTCCAACCCTCAGATCCAGAAGACTGTGATCTGCATGGAGGACAAACTAAAGTAATCTCGGATAACATATCTCATTCCGTGTAATTGAAAGTTTGTTGAACTGAAATCTCGAGTTTGGGAGGGGAAGCAAACTCCTCATATCCATTTACTTATCAAAAAGGCACATGTAGGAGAGTCAATAAAAGTTAAACTAAAATCAACCGGCAGTCAAAGAAGTTTCCATAAATTCTCCCGTTGTACTTTTAATTTAACCAATTATTGACTTCTAGACAAAGAGATTTGCACTGGGGCATTTGTTTTTACACACCTCAGATACTATTTACACGAAAGGTATACCTGAGATATGTGAAAATATTCATCAATTTTCTAATTTGAAGGGGGAGTTCGTTGTATTTTTTTTTTTACCTCAAAATGCTCCCGGATAGTGCTATTAAAAGCATATCGGTTTTTAAACAAAAAACAAAACAAAAAAGCTTTCCGCTTAGTGTGGTGAGGAAGCGGATGGGGCGCTGGGTTATTTTTATTTTTCGTTTCAATAAAAAAAATAGGATCAGAAACTGTTTTATTCTTCTCTCGGTGATTATTCCCTCGCTTGCACGGGTTTTATTCTAGTATAAAAAAAACTGAAAACAGAGGGTGGAAAAAATAGTCAAGCTTTGTTAACTCTTGTAAATAGCCATATATTGGCTTTCTGTTGATATCGTTCATTTGTAACACTGGTTAATAGAGCAAGATGTAAGACACACCAGTAAACAGTTTGATGACTAAATTACAATAATTGTTGTGGCATCTCTGGTGACCCCAGAGTCTCCCATCCAAAATTCGAACTCGACATTTCTAAGGAAAGTTTCCAGGAAAGGTTTCATCAAGGCCAGAAATATTTTTTGTGCAAATTTAACCCTTTACCCAACGTACCGGCCAAAACCGGCCAGCGCTATTCTCAAAAATCGCCAATTAATTTTCATTTTTTTTTTCATTTTGTGTTTCAAAAACATAGGTTATGACACCTCATTGGAACGAGCTCCAATGAGGGGTCATAACCTATGCTTTGGAGACAAAAAATGAAAAAACTTAGTTATTCAAGAATTTTTTTTACAAGTGTCGTCTGCTTTTCATGTTAGGTAAAGGGTTAAACTAAGGGACGAAATTAAAGTAATACTATTTTTCTCTTTGTACTTCAATACTGTCATCTTCTGGCAACACCAGACCGCTAAGTTTGGATAACTGAACATTTTTTTAAGTTTTCATATTGCTCAAAATATCATCTAAATGCGATTATGGTGTTCTATAAAATTCGGGGTGGGTGAACTTGTCCGCATCGCTCCTATCTGCAATATTGCCTTTGCTCTTGTCCCTATGTTTATAGCTGATTAACACTGGTATATTCCTGAAAAACGTCTTGATAACTGAGTTCAGACTTATCTTTGTGTCATACAGGTATATTATACATTCGAATGGAGGTTCTGTTGCATACAATCTGAATGGATGTATGTCTACTACTCAACTGGTAGAACTGCGTTTCTGTGGTTACCGCATCTTACCGAGAATTGTTCACTGAGGCAAATAACATCAAAACCATCTATATCTAAAGTCATATCAAATATCTGATGGTAAAGCTATAGCGTTACTTGGCAACAAGGGCATGCATCATAGAAAGTTTCAAAATCTACGATTTGTTTCCCTAAGAGACAGTGAGAAACGACAATTTGGTGTTGTTACTTGTTGATATAGTTACGTCTGGATAGGAGTCCACCTATACATCAAAAGTAAACAGTTTTTCAAAACATAACCAAACATCAAAGTACAATAAATAAACACACATGTACACTGTTTACAGCAATTACCTGGTCACAGTTAAAACTAGAAGTCTTGTCATGAAATGCGCACAAATAGCACGTCGATCTGTGCGTTAATCTACGCGTTATGACCACAGTAAGGCTATCAAATTCTGTACATATGGCCTGTGCACAAGCAGTGTTTCAGCCAATGGAGGTCCATTGGCAGAAACGTTGCCTGTGTTTGCTCTGCGCAAACAGGAGAATCTGCCGTGCTTTGGATGCCATTCGATATGGCAATTGCGCCCAATTCCTACGCGCAATTAAGCGCACATTTCGTGGCAGGACTTCTAGTTTTAACTGTAGGTGTTGTTTTCTAAAAGCTGAATGGGACCCTCGAAGTCTTTATTTTGAGGTATCAGCGCCGAGATGGTAACAATTGTGTGAACTGATTTTTACGAGTATTATATATTATCAAACTTTCCTCGTTTAATAAAAACAGATTTGTGAATGCAATAACGAATAACTCTTATTAAAATATACATATAAATGCTTTATCTTACAACAAGAACTTATTTACTCCAATACAAGCAAAAGCGTCTAGACAAAATACAAACCTGTATTGAGGATAGCAGCCGTACGCGAGATTATTCGATTCAGAAAGGGAACATTCTTTGCCTGCACTCAACAAGCATCTAGTTATTACACATATCGATGCTACCGCTTTTGAGAACAGTAATTAAATGATAAATAAATTACCATCTTAATGAAATAAATTAGACTGGATCCATTTTTAAACATGAAAAATAAAACACAGCCTTGAAACACTACTACAATCTTCCGTAGTTACAGTAAAAGTAAAACAATGAATGGTGATTAAGTCATACACAGCGCAAGAACCCAATACCATGTCGTGATGATCTTCATTCATAAAATATTTGTTCACATAGGCTGAATAATTGTTAAAATATATGCGAACAAGTCATGAAAAGGAGAAATATTGTAAGATAAATTGGATATTACCACGCAGTGGGTTTTGGAAGATGCTTATTGAAGTGTCGACGTCGCCTCTGAATCATATATCGACTCGTCCCAACGGACTCGTAGAATCTCGGAAATTCACATGGTGGTAATAACCTATATTTACGAGGTCATTTGTGGTGAAAATATTAAGATATGGCGAGTTTCGCTTAGACTTGGTATCCAGGTGACCCCTGTTGAGGTCAAGGGTATTATATTTTGATAATGGCAGCAATTTATCCACGTGGGACGCTTACTTGTCCAACGTTCAAAATCAGAAATCGCGAGCCGAATCGTCTTGTGTAATGAAAACTAATAGCTTGCGAAGATACGAAGTACATGTTTTCCAAATAAAATCGTTACCTTTAAAATATCTTTAAAAAGAATTGCAATGATGAAATGTGCAGGAAAGTCACTGAATATTCCGTTTGTTTTCTGAATATCGCGTGCTATCCCATAATTTATGCCCAAGATGGTAGAATGGTGTTCGACGAAGCTGAATGTCAAGGCGCCAAATACATTGGACTGCACTGAAATTTACTTGTGTGGCAACACACGTAGTACGCAATTTAAACAATATAAATCGTGCTTTAATCGGCCGATTGATGAGTTCGAAAATGAGCGAGAAGAAACAGAAATTTGTATGACTGAAAGGGTATGAATGTGCACTTTAATTTTGTTTTCGCCTCCCATTTTTGTTCCAAAATTTATCTCGTTTGAAATCAAAATCAGTACTGAATGTGCTTTACTTCGTGTTTCATCGTCATTCAACTTGAACGGCCCATTCACATCATGTTACCAGGACATTGCCTTAACATTGTCTTTATTTATCGCGGCGTTGTACGGTGAACCTAACCCTTGAGATGTTTGTCAAGTAATTTTCTCACTGGAGCGTCAAGCAATAGGGAGCGAGGGAAATTGTGTTCAAAAGCATTCTCGTCCTTTTGTGATTTTCAGTTATTTTACAGATTTCTACTCAACAGTCTGTGAAACAAAATTCTGAATCCTTTTTCAAAGGTGCAGAACACAGTTTCGTTTCGTCATGTCTTGCAGCATCCAAGGCTATCAATGTTCGTCATAAGAAGAGATTCGCGGGAACGTTATCTGCTCAGTAAATTTAACACTGAAAGTATAGGAATCTGATACAAAAATTGAAGTTTCGAAATATAAGCGAATTTGTATGATCGATGTGCGCATCGTTTCACAAACTGCGGGCGTTTTCCTGCAGAGTGGTATAAAAATACAGAAGCTGGCTTTTTACAATCACTCTACCAATCAGATTTAACTATTGACTATTATTCTCTGTTAAAACCCATTTAAAAAATAAACACGACACTTTCACCATCGTTTGATGTTCTGTAACTTCTGTTTCTGTTCAATATGTCAGCAGTGTCTGTGTCGTGACATATTATACAGACAATGTCCTGTCCATCAACATAAACGCGTCGGAAGTGCGATTTGCTAATTTATTTCCTGGGAAGAATAAAAATAAGCAAAACTGTAAAACACATTCCCCAAATAAAAAGACAAAGTGGTCAGTTAAGTGTGTTACTAATAGATATCCTTAATGACGAATTATATGTAAAGTAGTTGCTTATAATTAGCTTGCCATTAGTTTGGTTTTGTATCTTTAGTACACGAAAACAACATTAACATTTTGGGGATATTCGAACAGGGAGATGGCTATAAGACGTATTTTTCCTTCTGACGATTCCCATTGTCAATATGTTCAAATTCCATTTGGAGTCGTTTACATTTTCGAAATTTGTAACTCTGTAAATCGGTAGTTATTGCATAATTTGTTATTTAGGCACCTTACCGTGGCAACAATAACATAAATACTCAAAAATGTCGATGGTACGACCATAATGTTAACACTTCTGTGTTATTAATGTACTATTTTTCAAAAATCGAGTGTAAATTAATTTTATCTAGAGTCCGTTGTGATCGTAAATGTTAAACACGCAGAGCTATCTTTGCAGCCGATAAAACAGATCAATTTATAATTTTGAAATATAGCGTGTAATATCCCGTAAACCATAAAAAGAGATAACAATTATAGCGAACATTACAATCGAAGTATACACGTACATCCCAACGTGATGTGAGACAATTTTGAAGTATAATCTTCACTACAAGTGTGTTTTGCGTCCAAGTCTGAAATTTGATGAATCCTATAAACCACTTGTAAAGTCAGATTATCCTTGTGATACAGGTGTCGATTACATATGTAGCAGCTTACACGTTAGGATAACGACTTATCCTATAAAACTACGCCGCAATTGTAAATTACGCGGGTAGCTTTGTTACAGCCCGAAGAAAACAGGAATCCTATAAAACACTACTGACTATTCGAATACACGTGTTCCCGGACTCGGAATTACACTTGTAATAGCGTACACGTGTAGAACGTTTATCGGTTTGATCCCACAGACAGTACTAGAAAGTTTTTAAAATTGTATTTTCTAGAATTGTATTTTCTACCTATTAATATAACTGACTAAAATGAATCATAAACATCGTAAAAGATATGTCTGTTTGCCAACTGGCAAATTGCCGCATCTCTGAAAATGCTAATGGATCATTCAACCCATTTAAAGTCATAACTAGAAAATACAATCCAAGAAAATACAATTATACAAGTTTTTTTGTACTGACCCC